>CAUYRH010113674.1:0-27237 GCA_963574655.1 Perodicticus potto | reverse complement strand
GGTCCCACCAGTTACCCTCCCTCTGCCCTTTCTCCCCACCCTCCTTTGCCCCTTTCCCCCTATTCTTGTGCTATAATTGGGTTATAGCCTTCATATGAAAGCTATAAATTAGTTTTATAGTAGGGCTGAGTACATTGGATAGTTTTTCTTCCATTCTTGAGATACTTTCCTAAGAAGAATATGTTCCAGCTCCATCCATATACTAAAGGAGAGATTTAACCTTTCTCTCTGCCTTAGGACTTCTGCTTCACCATGCCTTAGAATATCGTGTCCCTGGGGCCTTGGAGGTACTCTGGAGTCCTTAGCCCATTCTCTTTTCTCCCTGCAGTAAGAAGTTCTCCCAAGCCAGCCCTGTTAAAAACAGTGACTGCCTTTTCCCTTCTCGGTGTCTGCAGAGAGGGTCTCCCTGAACTCCCTTTTCCTCCTGCTCCTGCAGGATGTGCTATTTAAGATCCAACATTGTTTCCTTCTATCTCAGCTAAATGCTTCAGGGCTGCACGAAACTTAGGAGTCAGGGCCCATGGACATATGGTGGGAAGAACGCAAGGGCAACTTGCTGGAGACATGAGAATGGCATATAGACCCCAGGTAAGGCCTCTTTGGTCTAAAACAGTCAGCCTCTGGGCAGGGGACTGGTGCATCCCTGCTGGATTTGATCTCATGACCTTGGGCTCCTTTAGTTCTAAGCCATCATCAAGCAGACTCTGCTCCAAACCCCAGAGCCGCCATGGTCTTGCCCTCCAGCTTCTGGCACTTACTGGGAAAGTGGGAGATGCCTTTTAGGAGGTGAGTTCAACCAGGTCTGGTTTGGAATTCAGTGGAAGGCTTAAAATTCATTCTGTCTGTGAGATGTTTCTAGCAAGGCAGGGTCACTCATACATCTTGGGAAGAACAAGTACAATTGATCCTATTTACAAGTATCTCACAAGGCAAATCCTTCAGGGAAAAAAAGAAAACATGGATTAAAGGGGCAATGATTATTAGGCAGCCAGTTTGGGTCTCCCAGGAAAAGTGGGTCTGTCTTATCTGATCCTTTCAGGGAGAAAGAAAAAAGAGGGAGAAGAAAGGCAGGAAAGGTTATGTTCATTGAGCATTCAGAGGTGGCTGATGAAAGTGTCTGTCTTTGGCCTAGGAGGGCAGAGGTGGTGATGCCCAGAGGTAGAATGACCGCAGAGGGGCAACTGCTGGGCCAGCTAGACAGTTAAAAGCTGTGGGGGAAGGGGAAAAGGAAGAATTTAATACTTTTCCCTATCTTCTCCTTCCAAACAGCTCCCAGTGGAAGGAAGGTAGCTCAGACAGCTCCAGTCCTCTGAGCTTCAGAAGGTGTCTCCCCAGAGCTGGGCCTGGAGGTTGAATGGTAGAATCTCACATCTTAAGGGGACCTAGAGAATTGTCCTGTCCACTGCCTGACTCTGAGCACAAGCACGCCTCAGCCATCTCAGACACAGGGTGGGGCTGGAATCTCTTTATTCAGCAAGTATTTCTTTCTTTCTTTTTTTTGGAGACAAGAGTCTCGTTATGTCATGCCCTCTGTAGAGTACTGTGGCGTCACAGCTCACAGCAACCTCAAACTCTTGGGCTTAAGCGATTCTCTTGCCTTAGCCTCCCGAGTAGCTGGGACTAGTAGCTGTACAGGCGCCTGCCACAATGCCTGGCTATTTTTTGTTGTTGCAGTTGTCATTGTTGTTTGGCAGGCACTGGCCAGGTTTGAACCCACCAGCCTCCGTGTATGTGGCTGGCGCCGTAACCGCTGAGCTACAGGTGCCAAAATTCAGCAAGTATTTCTGAAGCACATTGCCAGCCACTGGGGATGTCAACCAGATAGACCTCTGCCCTGCAGGAGCTTTTAGTTTACTGTCTGTCTGAGGGTATAGTAAAATAAACTTATGAAGTGAATGGCATTATTAGAGAGTGGTAAGTGCTTGAGAGAAAAAAAGCATGGAAGGGAGATAGAAGAGTCATGTTGAGAAGAGGGTAGTTTGTAATTATGGGCAGGGTGGCATCTGAGTAAAGACAAGGGGGCAGGACGGGGGTCAGGGAATGTGGGCAGAGGGAGCAGCATGCCTGGTGGGTCTGAGGCACCCAGGAGGCTGTTCTGGCTGGAGGGCAGCAGGAGATGAGGCTGGAGAATAAGGAGGTGGCTAGATCTGAGGGAACCCTGGATCTGGGTGAGGAGCTGGATATTTTCCCTGAGTGAGATGTCAGATGGCCCCTTGCACAGTTGGAGCGTGGGGTAAAAACCCCAGAGTGTCGGCCATCCAGTCCAGTGTCTAGCTCAGTGGCTAGTGCTGAATGATTGGACTCTCTGGCCCTTTGAAGCCATTTCAGTCAGTCAGTGTGTACCCACCATATTTTTGAGCATTGTCCTAGGCGGTGTGAGGTGTGAGAGAATAGCAAAAGGCATAAAACACAGTCTTTACTGGGAAGGAAACCTACAGATCAGTTGTTGGGGAGGCAGAACTTATACTCACAAAAAATAATGAGGGAATAATACCAGACAGTATTTAAAATGAGTGCTAAACTGTGTGATTTAGACTATAAATGTTATCAGAACTGTGAGCTGTGTGTGGGAGTATATAGGGAACGCTTCCTCAGGGGGGTGCAGCTGATTTGGGCCTGGAAAACAGAATGGGCTCAGCTCTGCAGAGGGGAGGGTTCTTACAAGGAGAACTTGGGGCTTGTGCTGGAGAGAGGGGGAGAAGGGTGGCCAGACTGGAGGGGAGCACACCAGGTGGGAGCAAGGGTGCCAGCCTGGCAGCTCCCAAGTGCAGGGACTTCTCTCTCGGGAGAGTCCCTGTCCCTCCCACCCCTCATCTGGGTTTCTGATGTTTTCTTTGTTCTCTCAGGGGACAATGAGAACAGCCTTTTACAGAGGGAATTCCATTACCCATTGTTCTTGAACTCTCCTTCCCAGGGCCAGCTGATCTCCCATCTGGGAAGCTCTATTGCTGTGAGAGGGTCCTGTTTCCAGCTCTCTAATCATTCTCATAGATCTGCATTCTCCTACGTACGGACCTAGTCTCTGGAATTCCCTTGGGCTCCATCCACCCCATCTCAGTTCACCGATGTCTATGGCCCTAATCTCTGGAATTCCCTTGGGCTCCATTTGCTGGCCCAGGTTGCAGCCAGGGCCTCTTCTCCCTCCTCTCACTGCTGGGGCTCCTCTTTGGTGGGTTACTCCTGTGCCATTCCTATTGGTTTCATATATTGTGAACTTAAAATAAAATCACAACCAAATGAGCACACTCCGCTCCATGAGGTGCATGTCCCCTCCCTGGATTTCAGGGCCGTGAGCAACCTGTGGTGTGTAGGAGATTGCTAGAGTAGAGTGGACTGGGGTCCACGGGTGCTGCTCTCACATAGGTAAAGTTGCTGTCCTCCCTGCCTCCAGCCCTAGGCAAAGAGCAGCAGCCAGGAGGCCCAAGGGCAGCCTGCTTCCCCTCCTCTGGGCCCTTGGGAGCCTGAGAAAGGAGGGCACAATGGCTCCACCTTGGTCCTCTGCACAGCCACCTCCAAGATGTGGAGGCTGAGCCTGAGGTTTTTATCCACCTGGTTCAGAATCCAGACGAAATGGAACCAGTTAGAGCTGGGTTAAAGTCTATGTTCCCCACCGTCTGCCTTTGGGTGTTTTACATAAACTCTCTGAGCCTCAGTTTCCTCATGTATAAATCTGAGTTAATAAAAGCCACTTTGTAGGATTGCTAATAATAAGAGGTAACATTACTGGGTACTTATGAGGTGCCAAAAGTGCATTTATCTCATTTAATCCACATGTTGCTGTGAAGTAGATATTATTTTCCTCTATTTTGCAGTCGAGGAAACTAAAGCCCCAAAACATTAAGTAACTTGCCCGACACCATAGGCAGTCAGCAATCTGCAGAGCTGGAGTTCAGCCCCAAATCTTTCTGACTCCAGAGCCCTGCTTCTCAACCACCACATTAAACGAGCTAATCTGTGTAAAGTGCCTGCTAGGAAGTAGAAGCTCAATAAATGTGCCTACCTTTTCTCCAGTTTCCCCAGGGCCACTCCTCTAGAGAATAGCTTTCCCCTTCTGCATCACATTTCTTTTCCATGATCCCCTGGGACACATGATAGAAGCAGGAATGGGAGTGAGCTGCCATTTTATACCGAAGGGGGATGGGAATAAGGCTGAGGGGCGAGTAATTTGCATAAAATCAAACCTGCCCTCTTCCCACGCTGTGCAGCATTTATCACCCTTAACAAGCTAGGGGGCTGTGATTAATACCCAGGGCATCTTTTTCATAAGAGTTTTGTTATTCAGCCCCACTGGGTCCCAGGCAGTTGGCAGAGGGTGCCTTTCAGAGATGCAAAAATGCTGTCTGAAAGGAGAACTATCATCCCCAGGGGCAAGGGAGAGCCTGTTTTACCTGCAAGTGCCTGAGTTGATCTCTTTGGGCCTGGGAAGGTGCTAGCAGAAAGTTCTATGATCTGTACTCTCTGAACTCAGGTACTGTTTCTAGCGTTTGTAATAAACAATCTGGGATGCTCTGGATGGATGTAGGGAGAGGATAGTGTTACAGGTCAAGGTATGGTAAGAAAGGATGGTATCTCAGCCTTATGACTATTAGTTTGCTTTTGTGACAGGTAAAATGTGCATGTGTGAACACACACACACACACAGAACTTCATTTGACCTTACCTGGAAATAAAAACAAGAACAGATGACTGCAGGGTAATCTGAATGTCTATGTCTATAGAAAATGGAGAAGGAGGTGAGGCAGGGCAGTTCTCCCCCAAACAGTCCTCATTCTGTCCTCCATGGAGACCTCTTTTGTGGTGGACATAGAGACCCATCTCTGCATGGTCCACCAGAGTGACCTAAACCTGCAACATTCATTCTTTTTTTTTTTTTTTAGACAGAGTCTTACTTTGTCACCCTTGGTAGAGTGCCATGGCGTCACAGCTCATAGCAACCTCAAACTCTTGGGCTTAAGTGATTCTCTTGCCTTAGCCTCCCAAGTAGCTGGGACTGCAGGCCCCCACCACAACACCCAGCTATTTTTAGAGACAGGGTCTTGCTCTTGCTCAAGCTGGTTTCAAACTCCTGAGCTCAGGTAGCCCACCTGCCTTGGCCTCCCAGAGTGCTAGGATTACAGGTATAAGCCACTACCTCCGGTCTAACATTCATACTTGTCGAGCAGACCCCAGGTTCCTCTGTTTCCTTGTTAGGATCCACCCCAGAGAGAAAAGAAGAGGCACCTAGGTCATAGTACTTCAGAACTAATGGAAGCCCTCTGGTCATGTGGATTAACATTTATAGAAATCGATCCATTTTTAAAAACAAAACTATATATGTATGGTAGGCAGAATAATGCCCCCGCAGATGTCCACGTACTAATTCCTAGAACCTGTGGCTATGTCACATGGCAAGGGGGAATTAAGATTGCTAATCACCTGACCTTAAAGAGATTATGCTGGATTATGTGGGTGGGCCCAGTGTAATCACAAGTGTCCTTTAAATGTGGAAGAGGGAGGCAGAAGTGGAAGTCCTGTGAGTAATGCCATGTGAGAAAGACTGAACCTGCCATTGCTGGTGTTACAGATGGAAGGGGCTATGAGCCTAGGAATGCAGGCCACCTCTAGAAGCGGGAAAAGGCAAGAAAACAGATTCTTCCCTTCAGCCACCAGAAAGGAACACAATCCTGCTAACATCTGATTTTAACCCAGTGAGACCTGTTTTGGATTTCTGATCTCCAGAACCGTAAGATAATAAAATTGTGGCCCAGGTGTGGTGGCTCATTCCTATAATCCTAACATTCTGGAAGGCCAATGCAGACGAGCACTTGAGGTCAGGAGTTCAAGACCCCATCTCTACTAAAAATAGCAAAATTAGCCAGGTGTTGTGGCAGGCGCCTATAGTCCCAGATACTCAGGAGACTGAAGCAGGAGGATCACTTGAACCCAGAAGTCTGAAGTTACTGTGAGCTAGGCTGACACCACAGCATTCTAGCCTAGGCAACAAAGTAAGACTCAGAAATAAATAAAATTGTATTGTTTTAAGCCACTAAGTTTGTGGGAATTTGTTACACCAGCATCAGAAAACTAAACCCAAGGCAAAAGCCAAGCAGGTGAACCAGAACCCCACTTGGCTTCCTTCTGACCTCCAGTGACCCTGGAGGAATCACCTCATAACTCGGGGGCTCTGAGGAACCTCGTTGGAAATACACTGTGCTTATTTTCCAGACGGTGAAATCCAGGCCCAGACAAATGGCTTTGCCTGAGGTCACACTGAGTTAGTGGATGAGCTGGGACTCCAATGTAGGGCCGCTCCTCTCTTGTCAGAAATCCCAGCTGCTTACAGGAATTCTCTCATCCACTGTTGCATTTTCAACAACTGTATGCGGCTGGAGGCCCGAGCGCTGTGCTAAGGCCTGAGCAGAGGCAAAGTGAGCCCTAGCTCAGGAAGGTAAGATAGTTCTGCTGGAATTCTGCTCATGCTCTCAGCCCCTCACTGGACCTCAAGTTTCCTTCCAATATGGGCAGCTGGCTCAGGTGGCCTGGGGCTGGTCCCCAGGTGGGCTTTATCAAGGGCACCTCCCCTGGGCAGAGACACAGCTCTCAGCACACCGCCAGGCTGCACTTGCCCGTCCCCAGCCTGAGTAGCATTTATCACCCCTAACCAGCTGCAGGTGGGCTGGACCTTGGGGAGGAGAGTGAGACAAGGAAGCGGGAGAGCTTGGTGCCTTGCCTGAAATCTGTACCCCAGAAGTGTGTTATCTCCTCTCTGCCAGGCATTTTGACCTTCCCAGCTCTCCCCGCAGCACACCTGAGCCACCGGCTGGCCCCCAGGGCTGCCAGCTCCCCTGGTGCTGGTCTCCATGGCAACCCACATTTGCCGTTCCCGGTTTCTAATGACTTATTGGCATGTGTAGTAATTTGCCGTGCTTGGCAGTCAGAGCTAGTGAGGAGGGGAAAGGAGGCAATGAGGGACTTGGCAGTGGGGAGGGGGCTCAGGTTTGGGGGACACGGGCACACTTCACCTGTCCCACCCTTCCTAGTCCCTGCTGAGTAATATCCAAAGTAAGGGAGCTGCTTCAGGTCTAAGGCCTCCCCTCTCTGAGAGGTGTGGGCTCTCTCCGGGCCCCTGAGAGGGAGACAGATGGACAGACAGATGTGGTACACAGCTGCTCACCTGTCAGGCAGACTCTGCAGGCATGGGGGTGCTGAGCGTGTTCATCCGTGGCAGGTCAGACCACTCATGGTTTCTACCGCTATCCTGCCTGCTCCCTGGGCACTGAGAACAAGAGGTGCCTGTGGGGAAAGGGGGTAGGGACAGCCTTTCCAGGGACAGGACCCCTTGCAGCTTCTAGGCTTTTCACAAGCTCAGAATCAAGCAGGGCAGCAGAATTAAATGCCAGATTACGTGGGGAGTTGGGAGAACCAGCCTAGCAATTTTCAAAGGGGCAGAGAGAATCAGGGTGCCTGATTGCTCCCCTTTTTCTTCAGCAAAGCTTACCCAACCTCAAAACTACTTCCTTCCCGAGGTCAAGGCCGTGGGATGCATCAGACTGTTGCTTCAGGCTTCCCGTACACAATTCTCTGCCTTCGTCTTTGCTTTGGCCCTTCTTAGTGCCCTGCTGTTTGTGCAGTTATGGGAGGCAATGTGGTGTGTTGAAAAGAGCACCCTCTTTAAAACTGGATCCATCTGAGTTAGAGTCCTGTGCCCACTGCTTACAGGCTCCATGACCTTAAGTGGGTTTCTTAATCTGTCTTTGGGTCTTAGTTTGCTTACGTGTAAAATGGGTTTAACATAGCTGTCTCACACTTGTAAAATGTTTGGCATACAGTAGGCACTGACAAATATTAAAGAACTTAAATAATTTTAAACCGCTGGGTGTGGTGGCTCATGTCTATAATCCTAGCATTCTGGTAGGCTGAGGTGAGAGGACTGCTTGAGGCCAGGAGTTTGAGACCAACCTGAGCAAGTGTTAAACATTGTCACTACCAAAAAAAAAAAAAATTAGAAAAATTAGGTGGGCATGGGGACAGGCCCCTGTAGTCCCAGCTACTTGGGAGGCTAATGCAGGAAGATCGCTTGAGCCTGGGAGTTGGAGGTTGTAGTGAGCTATAATGATGCCCCAGCACTCTAGACCAAGGATTCTGTCTCAGAACCCCCCGCCCCCAAACTTTTCATTATGTAGGCAAATAAACAGAAGCAATGTGATTGATAATTTGAAGAATTCTAGTGAACTGAGTAGGTTTTTTTTTTTTTTCCACGTGTCATACCTTTGGGGAAAATTTTCTTTTTTAAATATTTGAGAATAGTTTTCATTTATTCAGTAGGTGTATATTGAGCATCTACTGTGTGCAAAGTGCTGGGCCAGGTGCACAGTCTTTCCTGGTTTTCCATGATTAGGCGTTCAGTCTTTTCTGGTGTTTCATGAAATTAGGCTGCCTGTACGTTCCCTAAACTCACAGCATCTGACAGAGGGAGAGGGATGCCCCCAAGAGGGCCAGTAGCAGAAAGGGGGTGGCCCTAAACCAACCGGGTAAGTGGATCTTAGGTGGATGTTTGAGAAGTGGCTGGCCCTGAGAGAAAGATCTGCATTGTGAAAGCTCTGTCTGGGTGGTGAGCAGAGATACGCGGCCCGACTTCTCAAAAACGGTGAGTCTGTTTTCAGAGCTGGATGAAGTGGATGAAGGAGCCAGTGGGTGGTCGCTCCACTTTCGCAAGCTTTTGCTGAGGCTTGAGGGGGCCTTCAGTGACCACCCAGCTGGAGGCGGGGCAAGTTGTACCTGCTCTCGCCTGGGCATCAGAGCAGATCACAGCTCCCTCAGCTGGTGTGGAGTGGGGAGGAGAGTGGGGAGAGCCTAGGAAATTTGGCTTCCAACTGCCAGCAGATGGACTTCTGCCTGTAGCAGGAGTCTGTCTGTTCTTCTATCAGCCTCCTTGCAGCCTCCTCCAAGACGGCACGCCAGAGATGTGCAAACAGAACGTCAGTGATGGCTGGGGCCCTGGAGAGTGTCTGGCCTGCTGCTTTCCTACCTTTCTCGTTCACATTATAGCACACGTACGTGATGATAATGACTCAGGGACTCTGACCAAGGGCTTAGTGATCACCCATAACCCATTTGTGGCTCTCTGACATTGGCTAGGAAGCTCTCCTTTAGCCAATTCCTCCAACCTATTTTTATCAGCAAAAAACTTAAGTTCCAGGGAAGTGAAAGGATTTGCCAGAACATACAGGCACAAGGTGTCCATGCCACTGGGACTAGAAAGTTAAAAAGTGCTTAATTTCTGGTCTTCTACTATATCTATTGTCTCTTCTCAAAAGGACTCTTTCCACTGTCTTCCCTGATCTTTCATCCTGGAGGGAGGAGTTACATTCCTTTGCTCCTTAGGTTATCCTTCAAATCTTATAAAATCAGGCTGCATCTCCCTGCCCCGCACCTTATCATTGCCAGCCATCCTCTTCATTCAGGGAAGCTTTTAGCATCTGCCCATAGACATCCTCCTATTTCACATCTGCCCATCATCCTTGGTGACATCAGTGACTACACAGACAACTTGTTTCGTCCCCAGGCTCACCAGCTCCTTCACTGGCTCGTCTACCTTAGCCATTCACCCCAAGGCCACCTTCTAGACTAATCTTACTGTCACCTGCAAGTCACCTAGTAGAGCATCCTGCTTTCTGGTCATCGTCTCCTGGTCTCCCAGCTTGCACCACCATGCTTTAACCCCACTGGGACCTTTGGTCCACTGGCACCTCCACTCTCTTGCCATCATTACCCTCCTCTGCCTTCTCTCCTCTAGGTCCAGATAGGTCCCTGCTCCATCATTTAAAAACTCCTCCTGCCAATATCTTAAACTCTCTTGACCCTCTGTCTTTTTATTGTCCCAGTTTGGCAAAGTCCCAGTTCTGGGTTAATTATTCTACTTACTTCTTTCTATCTGCATTCAGGAAGCTGAACCTGCTAGGGAAAAACCACACAAAATGAAGCAGATTGGTGCTTAGACAAGCTCACCATCACCAACCCAACTTGTTCTTCACAAAAGTGTCTAGTGTTCCTACCACATGCCTCTGGTTCTGTCTCTCCTGACTCTCCACAATGACTATTTCACACCTTCCTCCCCAAACCTCCGCCTCCATTCTCTCGCTCAGCTGAGGACCTCACCTCCTACTTCACAGAGAAATAGAAGTCATCAGGCAGAACTCCCCAGCTTGTCCCCACCAAACCCTCCACTACTTGCCTCTGCATAGTCCTTTCTTCCTTCTTTCTGGATTCGGCAGACGCTGCGATGCTGCCATTATAGACCAGTTCTTTCACCACCTGTGTTCTAGATCTTACCCTCAGCCTTCTCAGCAACGCCCTTCCCACCATGCTCAAGTTTCTCCTATCTTCAATAAACGAAATGAGAGAACGACAGAAACCTTCCTCAAGGCCATCTCTGCTTGTGGCCACTGCCCTGTCTCTTTTCTCTTTAGAAGCTGAATGTCTTTAAAGAGTTGGCCGCACCAGCTTTCTCCATTTCTGCACCGCCCACTCCTTCCTCAACCCCTCTCCAGTCTGGCTTTCTCCCCATCCCTCTCCTGAAACAGCTCTCCAGATCGCTAAAGCCAGGGAACATTTTTTTAGTTCTCACTAGCATTTTCCACCCCCTTTGACACTTTCTTTCCCTTGGCTTCTCCGACCTCATATTCCTAGCTTCTCTGGTTACTCCTAAGTCGTCTTTGCTGACTCATCCTCCTTCCCTTCTCAATCTTTAAATGTTGGCATGTAGAGATCGTCTGCCTGGGTATGGTGTCCCTAAGCCATCTCAACCACATGCACAACTTCTGCTGTCGTTTGTCCATAGCAGTAACCCCCGAATCTCTCTTCTGCATCTTTTCATCTGAGCTCCAGATCGTTGTATTCATCTGCCGAGTTGACTAAGTTGACATCCCAAGATACCTCAGACTCGGCATATCTAAAGCCAGAGTCGTGATTCTCCTCCTAAATCTACTCCCACCTCCCCACCCGCCGTCTGACTGTCCTCTGGTGTAGCCTGTTTTGTGAATGGCGCTACCTCAGACCAGTCCCACCTGCCATGAACTGGGAGTCACTGTCAACTCTCCCCTTTTCTCTACCCTCTTATATGGAGCCCACTACCAGGTTGTGTCTACCTCCACAACAGCACCTAGGTCCATCCACTCCACTCCTCCCCATCTCCACAGCCTCCACTGTAGCTCAGGCTGCCTTCACCTCTCTCCTGGACCACTGGAACCATCTTCTCATTGGTATGACTCTGTCCACTCTTGTACCTCTATCGGATCTCTAAGTCAGTGCTGGAATGGCCTTTTAAGGACACAGATCTGACACAGTCAGGTCTGGACTCCTTTTAGCCTCATGCCCTCACACATGCTGCTCCCTGGCCTTTCATTGCTCTTCCTATCCCGTACCTTCCCTCCCTCAATTCTAGTTATCCTTCAGATCTCACCTTAAGTAGCCCTTCCTTAGAAAAACTTCCCCATACCTCCAGAAATTTATCAGTTACACACTCTAACTCATGTCCTGCATGCTTCCTTTATAGCACGTCATTATATCTAATTATATAATTGGGTGCTTTTGAGATAAATGTCTGTCTCTCCCACGAGGCTGGGACTCCATGACAGTAGAGACCCTATCTGCTTAGTTGACTGTCAGGTACCTGGCATATATTCAGCATTCAAAAAATCTCAGGAGGATGAATTCATCATCATTGAAAGGTCTTTACACACAAAAAAGATCTCAGAGAAATTTGCAGGGAAAGCTGTTCCCTGAATGTGGCACTGGTAGACCAGATGACCATACCTTGCCTGGGGGACGGGGGTCAGAGGGAGGTGTGGAAGGAAGCAGGGCTCCTGCCCCTCTTCCCTTCCCTGCACTTCCCCAACTGAAGACCTGAAGACTTGGCTCATATTCAAAGGAGAGTCACTCTGAGTTTCCAGTATAGGCTCTTCCTCACCAATGGTTCTTTCAGGAGCAACAGCAATGATCTTACACATTCAAAAAGCTCTGTACAACCTTCAAAACTTTCACATATATTATTTTTTTTTTTTGGTTCTTTGAGCTACCCCTGTGAGGAAGCCGGAGGGTATGTTAGGATCACTTGTTTCACAAGAGGGGGCTCAGAGAGGTTTGGTGGCTTGCCCATGATCACATGGCTACCATTGGGGTTAGACTTGAGCATGGTGCTCAGGGCCCCTTCCATGCTTGCTCTATTACTGCATATCTGTGCATGTAGAAAAGAGGATATTGCAGATTCAGGATTATCTACAGCAGCGTCTGGAATGTAATGTGCAGTTTGGTTTGGAGTAGACTTACCTCCTGTGATGTTAAAGCCAAACCAAGTTAGCCTTGTGGGGCCAGCACCAGTCCTCTCACTATTCTTGGGTCTTCACAGGACTATAAGGATCTTTCAGTGCCAGGAATAGAGTGCTCTGGGATTCCAGAAGCAGGCGTGCCCAGAAAATCCACAGAGCAAGGAGTGAGGTTGATGGATGCTGATGGAAGACAGTGGCCCCTCACCCCGTCCTCTGGGAGGATAACATCAGAGCCCTTCAGACAGATACACCTTCCCTGGCTTGGCTTCTGCCTCCTCCCCCAGCCACTTCCCCTAACTCTCACTGTCCCCCAAATGCCCAAGTTAAACCAGCGGCCCCTGGTTCCTCAGCCACCTCCTGCTGCTTCACACCTCTGAGCTTTGCTCAAACTGTTCCCTCTGCCTGGCGCCCTTTATACATGTGTGTCTTCTCTCCCAGCTGACTCTTAACCATGCTTCAGTACTCAGCTCTAGAGGCATCTTTTCCAGGAAACCTTCCCCAAAGCCCAGAGAACTCCTCTGTGTACTGAGCACACTCAGCTTACACGATTCAAATTCTCTCTCTGCTGGGTCTTCCTCTTCTGCGGGATTGGAAGCTCCTCAAAAACAGAAACTGTGAGTTATTTGAATTGGTACTCCCAGTACCTGGCAAGTAGTAGTAGTGGTAATAAAATAATAACATTCAGTGTAGGCTTGCTATGCACTAGATGCTATTTAAGTGCTTTATATTAACTCTGAATCCTCAAAATAACTATGATGTAAGTACTATACCCTATTTTTGTTATTATTGTTTTTAATTTTTTTTTTTTTGAGACAGAGTCTCACTGTGTTGCCCTGGGCAGACTGCTGTGGTGTCATCATAGCTCACAGCAACCTCAAATTCTTAAGCTTGAGCAATCCTCTTGCCTCAGTCTCCTGAGTAGCTGGGCCTATAGGTGCGTGCCACCATGCCTGGCTATTTTTAGTAGAGATGTGGGTCTTGCTCAGGCTGCTCTCAAACTCCTGAGGCTCAAGCAATTCACCCACCTCAGCCTCCCAAAGTGCTAGGATTACAGGCGTGAGCCGTTGCACCTAGGCTGTTTTTAATATATTTTTTAAAGTACGTTTTTAAAAAGTATTTACTGGAGAAGAAATATACACAGGAAATCTAGAGTACCTGCCATCCAGTTTCCCCCACAGCTAACATCTTATATAACTAAAATACAATGTCAAAACCAAGAAACTGACAATGGTATAATCCATAGAGTTTATCCAAATTTTACCACTTACAAATGCACTCATTTGTGTGCATGTGCGTAGTTTTGTATAATTCCCACCACAACCGAGAAACCTACGTCATCACAGGACTCCCTGTGCTACCCCTTTACAGCCATTCCCCCATCCCTAACCCCTGGCAACAACTCATCTGTTCTTCATCTCTATAATTATGTTGTTTCACAAATGTTACATAAATGGGATCATAGAGTGTAATCTTCTGCTGTTGGCTTTTTTCATTCAGCATAATTTCCTTGAGGTTCATCCAAGTTGTTGTGTGTATCAACAATTTGTTCCTTTTTGTCACTGTGTAGTAGTCCGTGATTAGGGATGTGCCATGGTTTGTTTAACCATTTGCCTACTGAAGGACATTTGCATTACCTCGGTTTATAAGTGAGAAACTAACTTGCCTGGGGTCACGTGATGCTCAGTAAGGTGCACCCAATAGATAGATGTTTATTGTATCACACTCACTGGAATGAAGGCATTTTATGGTGTTTTACACCTAGTAGGTACACAATAAATGCCTGGCAGCAAGGTTGTGGCATTCATATCTACCTATGTCGCAGTCATGACCAACTTACTCCTGTGTCTAGATGTTCACAAGAGAGGAATATATCCCACTCAATAGCTTACACTTTGTTTTACTTAGAATATCAGGAAAAGAAAATTAGGGCAGAAAATATGATCACATACAGGCTGGCATTTTATTGCTTAAAATGCCCAGAGCTTTTGGTTCTGAATTAATATATGCCATCTTTTCATGGTATTTTGCATCTAATTCATAGGTGCTTATTTTATCAAAAGGCAAAGCAACCCTTCAGCTCCTGCTTCTCCCCAGCACTACCACCTTCCTAGCTGGTGCCGAGTCAGGCTGTGCCAACCCTGCGTGGTCTGCAGAAACTGTGGGCTTGGTCCTAAAAGTTACTACTCTAAGCCAAAAAGTCTGCTAAGGTGTTTTTGCTCATGGAAAATGCGAGCAATTATTTCCTTCCACGCAGTGGGGGCCTTAGGAGGTTTAATTAAGGAGGATTTGTGGAGCAATTAGAAGTCCTCAACCTCAGGTGTGAAGAACCAAATGCGATTAAGTGACTGGAAAGGAACTGCAGGTTGAACTAGTCTTGGCCTTGAGCGCGGCATCCAGGAGATGGGCTACTTGAATGCCTCCTGCTGTCCCTCTCTGGAGAGGTGAGGTGTCAAGAGAGCCAATCCCAGCTCCAGGAGGTGAGTGGGGTCTCGAGAGTGGGAGTCTCACAAGGGATGTTTGGAAATATGTCTTGTGGCCCTTAAGGGAACCCATGGTTTTGACCAATGAAGGCCCTACCATGGGCTATAGGTAGGAGGGTCAGATAAAAAGGGCATAACTGTGGGCCCTGCCCTCAAGAAACTGCTGATGGCGATGACTTGCCCTCTGAGCGATTAAGAATTAATTTTTTGCCAAACTAAATTGCGTGGCCCCTAAAGCCAGTAGTAGTTCATGGGAGAGAGAGACCATATTAACTGGAATAACTGAAGAAAGTGCCCTGGAGGAGGTGAGCCTGGTGCTGGAAGCTGGATGCTTCTTGGTGGCACCACATAGGAAATGCCTTGGGAAAGCAGATACGGATCTAATATGACCTATCTAGTAGCAAATGAGTTTGAAAAGTGTCTTTAGGCTCGGCGCCCGTAGCACAGTGCTTATGGTGCTGGCCACATACACTGAGGCTGGTGGGTTCGAACCCAGCCTTGGTCAGCTAAACAACGACAACTGCAATAAAAAATAGCTAGGTTTTGTGGCGGGCGCCTGTCGTCCCAGCTACTTGAGAGGCTGAGGCAAGAAAATCACTGAAGCCCAAGAGCTGGAGGTTGCTGTGAGCTATGATGCCACGGCACTATACCGAGGGCAACATAGTGAGAGACTGTCTCAAAAAAAAAAAAAAAAAATGAAGAGTCTTTAACAGGTGTGGTGGCTCGTGTAATCCCAGCACGCTAGGCACTTGAGCTCAGGATTTCAAGACTAGCCTCAGCAACATAGTGAGATCCTATCTCAACAAAAACCAAAACCACTAAACTGGTATGGTGTCACCTGGAGTCCAGGCTACTCGGGAGGATGGGGCAGGAGGATCATTTGATCTCAGGAATTCAAGGCTACAAGTCAGCTATGATTGTGAGTGTGCTTAGGCAAGAGAGTGAAACTGTCAAAAAAAAAAAAAAAGTAATTTTGGCCTTTAGGCAGGCCATTTGGGATTGAGCCCAACTTCCCCCTCGTCCCCCAAATGCATGATCACTTCAAAGGAGTGGAAGAATCATCTTCCTGAAGAGAGTGAATCTTGGTTGCGGGGCTAGGATGGACTGCCAGGCAGAGTGGCCCTGTGAGGAAGCAAGGCCAATGTTGGGGCCAAGGGCGTGAGAGACTGAAGACCAGTGTTCTAAAGACTCAAGTGGAACTTTGTACTTGAGGGAACTGAATGAGTAGAGGAGATTGAGAGATGAGAGATGGTCACTGGGCACAATAAGAGACTAGAAAGGGCAGTGGAGGGTGGGCCTGCGGGGAGGGGGACAGAGGGCTGATCCAGAGGCAGGGTGAGCTCTAGGCAGGCAGGGAAGTCAGGAGAGAGCTCCCTGACTGGTGAGCCCATCAAAAGCTCCCAGAGGCTGTTGGGTGGAGAAAAGTTGTGAGATTGAAAATTAACACACAGGGGAAGCAAGAAGGGTCTTTGGCCTGGAAGGAGTAACAGACCAAAGGGGTACTTTTCTTGTTTTTAAAGATGGAGAGAGGAAAAGTAAAGGACTGTGCTTCCTGGGGAGGTGGAAGGGAGGAGTTTGGGTTTTTAAAGGAAGAACCTCTTCCCTTAAGAGGGAAGGAGCAGGGGCTGGGCAGAGCTTGGAGGCACCATGATGGAAAGAGGGGGTCACACCGCCCACGGCCATAGGCCTCAGGTCTGGCAAGGTAATCCGCTCAGAGGACAGGGTCCAGAAGGGAGCACAGTGAGGAGCAGGTCCAGACAAGGGCTGTGCAGACTGTGCTGGGTGGCAGCACCAGAGGAATGAAAGGATTGCAGCACGGAGGATGGGATCGAGCTGGACTCATGAATGTGTAAGAGCTCTGTTGGCTTTCATGTTTTCTTCTGCGGTGCTTTAGGTGGAGAGGAGGGCTGAGTGGAGAGGATTTCTAGCTTTTTAGTTGAGACGAGGCACCAATGACCTCAGTAATCTTTGCGTCATTTGTGGGGCCCGTGTGGCTTGGGCTGCCCAGCTGTCTGCAGAGACCACCCCTCCACCCCCCGCCCCAAGCCTGGCCTCTTTCTGTGGACGACCTAGCATGGCTGCCTGGCCTTGCTGTCTACGGGAACCCTCCCCTTTCCCAAGCTTGAGGCCATTTCTCCTTGGCCTGACTTATCAGTGGATCCGGTTCTAAAAGAGTCCCATTTGCCCTCCATTGCTCCCTGTGCACTGTTTTCATTTTTCTCCCCTCCTCAATCTTGAAACAGCAGCTTAATAGCCTCCGAGAGGGTCAGGCTGGGAAAATGAATGCCGGCCTGTGGGAACTGTGTCCCTTCTCTCCATTAGAGAGGTGATGGAAGGCAGGGAGCAGAGAATGGATAATAGAAGGAAGCACAAACAGACACAACAAGCAGCTCACAGGATAATCCACACAGTATTTCCACTTGTGCTTGGAGTGTGCTATGATGGCTGAGTGCCACCGATTTGCTGGTCTAGTTAGGTCTGACTTGGAGGATGCAGGTTGCATTACCCAGAAGAGTGTGGGCAGTAAGGAGAAACCAGATGGGCTCAAAATGTTAACTGGGGAGCAGCCACCAACTGACTGATCCCCATGTGCACGCACATGCAGATGGGAGGGCACAGATGGATGTCACTGTTTGAAGACTTGGCACATTAAGTGGGTACAAATATCACCAGGTCACCCCAGAACACAGCTTCCTGCTCACCTGTTTTCCTCACATGTTATGCATCGACTCCCTCATGGCCAGGTTAACCAGGCGGAACTCCTGGGAAAGTTCCTCATGGGTAATGTCAGGGCCATGATCTGTTATGATAAGTCCTGTCCCTACCTGTGCCCTTGCTGACACACCCCGGGTCCACATGAACTGCTGCTTCCAATGCTCTTTGCTGGAGGAATGATGAAGGCTCCCAGGGCCATTGCTCTGCCCTCCCAGGCCCCCAGCGTCAGTGGCTGCATCCTCTGTGCCCCTGGCATCTGTTCACGTCCAAATGCAGGGTGGAGGAGACAGCTCCAGAGGCAGAGAACAACAGATTGAAGAAGTAGCCTAAGAGGCCTCTGGAAATGGACTGTTTGAGGAAACAGTGAGTTCTGGCCTCAGCTCTGGCCTCTGTTCTGTATAACCTTGAGCTACTCCCCAAAGCTTTCTGGGCCTGCCATTTCCCCCCAGAGGACATTTTTTCCAGCTCAGTCACCAGAACCTTCTGAAAGCAGAAGAGGGTTTATAGTTAAACCAGTTTCTAGTCAGGCTGGGTAGGGGAGGCCGAGACAGGTGGATTGCCTGAGCTCACAGCCTGAGCAAGAGTAAGATCCCGACTCTAAAAGGAGCTGGGCGTTGTGGTGGGCACCTGTAGTCCCAGGTACTTGAGGCAAGAAGATCCCTTGAGCCCAAGAGTTTGAGGTTGCTGTGAGATACGATGTCACAGTACTCTACCAAGGGTGACGAAGTAAGACTCTGTCTCAAAAAAAAAATTCAGTTTCTACTCAGGAAACCAGGATGTGTTCCAGGGAAGGACATCCCCAGACTCTCTCGGACTTAATAAGTTTGTTTTGCAGTGTCCAGACAAAGGACTGTAGCAAAATTAGGGTCATCTAACATTTATTTAAGTCCCAGTTCCCTGCTGCTTACCAGCTATTTAACCTTGGGCAGGTTATTCTTTATCTGAAGATCAGTTTTTTCATCCATAGAATAGGACTTATACCTGCCTCACATAACATGTTTATGAACACTAAGTATGATAATGTATGAGAAAGCATTATGCAATTTTTTTTTTTTTTTTGGTAAAGACAGAGTCTTACTCTGCTGCCCAGGCTAGAGTGCCTTGACATCAGCCTAGCTCACAGCAACCTCAAACTCCTGGGTTCAAGCAATTCTTCTTCCTCAGCCTCCTGAGTATCTGGGACTACAGGTACCCGCCACTATGCCTAGCTGTTTTTAGTTGAAATGGGATCTTGCTCTTGCTCAGGCTGATCTCAAACTTCTAAGCTCAAGAGATCCTCCTCCTTCCCTCCCAGAGTACTAGGATTATAGGCATAAGCCACCACGCCCAGCCCATTTTGCAAATTCAGAACTGTCATTTCCCTGAGGCTGAGAGGGAGAGGCAGCAGGGAGCATGGAGAGATCTTGGGGAGGAGAGATCTAGCACTCTAGGAGGCCAAAGCAGGGGGATTGCTTGAGCTCAGGGGTTCAAGGCTAGCCTGAGCAAGAGCAAGACCTCATCTCTAAAAATAGCTGGGCATGGTTCGGCGCCTGTAGCTCAAGCGGCTATGGCGCCAGCCACATACAGCAGAACTGGTGGGTTCAAATCCAGCCCGGGCCTGCCAAACAACAATGACAACCACAACCAAAAAATAGCCGGGCGTTGTGGTGGGCATCTGTAGTCCCAGCTACTTGGGAGGCTGAGACAAGAGACTCACTCAAGCCCAGGAGTTAGAGGTTACTGTGAGCTATGGTGCCACGACACTCTACCCAGGGCAACAGCTGGAGGCTCTGTCTCAAAAAAAAAGAAAAATAGATGGGCATTGGAGCGGGTGCCTATAGTCCTAGCTACTTGGGAAACTGAGGCAAGAGGATCCCTTGAGCCCAAGAGTTTAGGTTGCTGTGAGCTACGATGCCACAATACTCTGGAGTCACCTGGACTTGAGTTTCAACTCCAGTTGTGTGTCTGTGACCTTGGACAAGCTGTGCACTGTTTGCATATTTTCCCCCTCCTCAATCCTGCAACAGCAGGTTAATAGCCCTTTGGTTTCACCATGTGCACAGTGGACATAAGTAAACCATGCCAGAGAACTGTCAGCAGATTAGAGGGGTGATGTTTGGAAAACGTCTGGCATATGGTAGATACCCCCGAAATGTCACTTCCTCCCTTCCCCAACGCCCTGTGTGCAGCTCCCCCTGCCTGTATCTTAGTCCTCCCAGACCTTCAAGTCAAGGATGGCTCCTGCCATAATTTGCCCACATTTTCAGATGCTCATCCTGTCCTGACATTTATCTATGGAAATGTCACATTCACCCTCTACAAGGTCCTGTCTTTAGTCATGTGTCTTTAGTTTTGGGTCCCTTTTTTCCAGAACAGAAGATGCTTGCGGAAGAGTCCACAACTGATCGAATCTAGTGTCCCGACTCTGCAGGGTCATTAGACAATTCTGCGAAATTCCACCTCTGCTGGGGACCAGCTTTCCCTGGCTGCTATATCTCCTCATCAGCAGGCCACTCAGTGAGGTTTGCCCAGCCACACTGTGGCAGGGCACCCACGGGACAGTGGGGCTAGAGAGTGCCCTTGCCCTGATGATAGGACCCACTCCCTGTCCCGATCCTGCGTAGCCCAAAGAGGACCTGTCTGCTCTGTGGCAGTGCTTTCTGTTTTCTGCAGCATGGTCAACCTCTAACCCTCCCTGCCAGTGACACCTGGGGTCCTTCACCACCAGCTGCCCCTCCTGACTCACAGCAGGATAGCAGGTAGGCCTGTCAGCTGGGCAGATATTCAAACCCTGTGTGGTCTTATCTGGTCTGTGGACCACCTGCCTCAAAGTTACCCTGAGGGGTGTGAGACATGAAGATACAGATTCCCAGTTACCACTCCAGACCAACTATATGGATTCCAGGGTGTCTGGAAATCTGCATTTCAAAAACACACCCACAAGATTCCTATGTACAGTAAAGTTTGAAAACCATTGGTATGACTTTTCCCCTCCATTTTTGTTGAGGCAAAACTCATACGGAGAGGCAAACAAATAGTTTGTGCAACCTGGGGTACAGTACCCTCCCAAATCAAGATGTGGGACATCCAGAAGACTTCCAGCCCACCAGAAAGTTCCCTCTTGCTCAGACTTCCAGCAACAGACTAGCTCTGCCTGGCTTTGAATCTCACGTGGATGGATCATGGGGCTCTTACTCCACATGATGTCCATGCTGCCAGCTCTTAAAAGTGCCAACAACTCCTCTTCCATTCCATGTTTTTCACCTTCTCCTGGTAGGATAGAAAGAGAGCAAGAGAGAAAGAAATCAGATTTTCCCAGGGCCTCCCCTAAATCCTTCTCATTGCTGTTTCCTCCGTCCTGTCCTCCTCAGACCTGTGGGAATCGAGCATTAGTGCTTTCAGAGGCCCAGGAGCCATCACTAATGTTGCTGCTGCCATGGAGGAGCTGGGCCTGCTCCCCGCCAATCCTGCCACAGACAGCTTCTGGGGACACTCGTTTTGTTTTGTATGGATTGCCAGAGAGTCCAGGCACATTCCAGATGAAATTGGCCAATTTAAGCTACAAATGAAAAGACAAATGAGATGGAAATTGCACAGAACAAGCCTGTTTCTCATCAGTAGGTATCAGTCCTGACACGATGAGCTATGCAATTGATTTAGGCCTCTCCTTGAAGCCGAGGTCAGAAGGGCTTTCTCAGTGATGGGAAACACCATCTCCTTCAGCACAGCCAGGCCGAGGAGCAGCCTAAGAGGCTTTGAAGAGAGAGAAAAGTGAGGAAAAGGGGATGGGGGAGGAAGGAGGAAGCAGAGGAGACAGAGGACACATGGCTGGTACCAGGAAGCAAGGCAGTGTAGAAAGAGGATTCTGCCATTCCAAAGAGGAAAAAAAAAAAGAAAAAAAAATACAGTCGAACCTCTGTAAGTTAACCACTCAAGGGACCATAATAAACTGGTCCACATGCGGAGGTAGTCAGCATAAGGAACTAGGCCTACGGTACTGGTACACACGTGCCCTACATGTCCAGTCTATAAAACTTATGTCAGCTTAAGGACGTGGCCAATGTAGGGAAGTGGTCAGCTAGGGAGGTTCTACTGTATTTTAAACATCTACTGTATGACAGGCACCATGCTATGTATTCAGACCATAAAACCTGTCCTTAAGGAACTCTTGAGTCTAAGGAAGGAAAAGAGAAAGTGAGACGATGGGGTGGCGCCTGTGGCTCAGCGAGTAGGGCGCCGGCCCCATATACCGAGGGTGGTAGGTTCAAACCCGGACCCGGCCAACCTGCAACAAAAAATAGCCGGGCATTGTGGCGGGCGCCTGTAGTCCCAGCTACTCGGGAGGCTGAGGCAAGAGAATCGCCTAAGCCCAGGAGTTGGAGGTTGCTGTGAGCTGTGACTCCACGACACTCTACCGAGGGCAATAGAGTGAGACTCTGTCTCTACATTTTTTAAGAAAGTGAGACGATGATGACTCCTAGTGGAGAAGGCAAGGGGGGAGGGACAGTTGAAAGGAGAAGTGAGGGTGGGAGGGTGGACGGGAGAACTGGCACTCAGCAGCTCAGCATACTCACTGCGGACAAGCCAAGAGCAGTAGGTACAGAGCAGACAAGGAAGAGCATGGCCTGCCTGTCACCCCCTGGGCCAGGGAGGGGCAGCCTTGAGGGGTCTCTGGGAAGAGAGCTCAAAATGCATTTATGGGTGTCAACTCAAAGGTTCCTGCTAAACTATCAGAGAGGCAAGCAGTGAGTAAGTTCACCAATGCAATGAATGGGGTAAACCAAGAAACAGCATATGTGGGTGGTGGCTTACTCCCTGTAGTGTAAAGAGGGGTCAAAGATACAGGAGTTCTCAGTCGCTGGGTCTCTATCTCAGTCTGTTTTCTTTGTTGAATTAAGTGAGTTGCAAACTGGCTGGGAATGCAAATTTGTTTTCATATGGACCTAAACTAAAGCAATAATAATAATAATAGCAAACACTTATAAGGCACTTACCCTGAGCCAGGCTATTCTAAGCACTTCACATATATTAACTCATTTGCATAGTAAATATGCTGGGGGAAAGATCCTACAGCGCATTTCAAAGCCAAACACGAATGACTTTTGAACCATCCATCACACTCACACATACCCTCTGAAAGTTAATTATGAACTGGTCGACCACTTTAAGAGCTCTGAGTCTATTCTCTGGGGTGACCATGAGGCAGACTTCTAGGAGGCTAGGTTTGGAAGCAGTTCCAGGAGCACTGAAATGATTCCAGATCTTAGTGGACCAAACAGGCTCACCCTTTCTTCCTGTGAGCTGAAGCACTCCAGGCTAGGCTCCTGCAAGATGCCTCAAGCTGAGAGGAGACCCTGGAGAAATCCTGAAGAATATGGCTTGTTATTAGGGTGGGTGTAGCCATCTCTTCAGGGACCGCTCCTTGCCCATTACCAGATCAGAATCCATGTGCAGTGTACCACGATGGATACTGCTAAGCTGACTGCCACCCGAGAACCAGTTTCCATAGTGACAGAGGTACAGTAGGCCCTTGACATTCTCCAGGGATACATCATAGCTTTCATGAATCCATGGACTAGAGACGACCACATAATTTCCTCCATAAAACGCAGTAAAGTATGACTGAGAAATGTTAATGAGGATGGCTAGTGAGGCAAAGTAATCCAACACTCAGCGGGCCAGCAGGGTTCCCTGCTTAGCCTCACAGCACTTGAAGTCAGCGTTATGTACGAGTTCTTGTCAGGTTGGGGTTGGTCGTGACAGCAGAAAACACCTTATGATAAATCTGAGAATGCCAGTGTCTGCCACTGTCCAGTAACAACAGCAAGGAGGAACTACCAGTTAAAATGGTGACTGGACACATCTGTGTTGCTTTGTGCCCACTCCCGAAGCCACACTACAACCCAGCATCTCCATACATAGGGAAAATGGGAAATTGTAGCTAAATGAATATTTGCAAAATATTCATTACAAAACTTTACAAATATTTACAAAATATTCTCTACGGGTTGGCCACCTCTTTGTAAAATTTTGTAAAGAAGTAAATGGTGCAGACCGTAACGAATAAGTGATGGGCAGTACAATTTTGGAAGTGGAAAAACTGAGTTGGCTTGATAAAGAAAAACCTGGAGACACCCCAGCAACGAGGGGAGCCAATGAGAAATGAGCAGATTCCTGCTATATAGAACCACAGAAAGCTCTGAAATTGGTGGCATCTGAAGATAGGGTATTTAGTAGAGCCCAAGGAGTAAGATCATAGCCCAGATCACTCCTCAACCCATTCCTATCCCCGCTTCACCCCCCTGCATCCTGGAAGGAAATTTACTTTCCAGAGAGGCTAAACCCCAAAAGTGCTGAGTTGAGGACAGGGGAGTAAATATGGATGAAGATGAGATAGTATATGTTGGGAAAAAAATAGGCTTCCCTAGTTTCCAAGCCAACTAGGGAAGCCCTTTGCTTATTCCCTCTACTTGGCTCTAAGAGTGCTGGTAGCTAAACAAATGGTGACATTTGGGAGGCCCCACCCCAGACCCCCCAGTTAACAACCTCTGTCCATGCACACGACTTCAAATCAGGTTTTAAATGCCTCCTTCATGGTCCCTTGGCTGAGGATTACTAGATTTTTAGGGAAAATGTGTAATATAAAAATGCATAAGCCAAAATAAATAAAAACCTGAAGAAAGCAGATACAAGGCAGGGCACAAAAGAAAACATAACCACCACAACCCCCACCACAACTGCAACTGATATCCTCAGAGAGATAAGAGAGGATATTATACCCACAAAACAAGAACATGGCACCTTTTTAAAAAATTAAGATACAGTTTGCATACCGTAAAATTCACCCCTTATCATGTATAACCTGGAGTTTTTTAGTATACTCACAAGGTTACACAACCATCATTACTATCTAATTATAGAACTTTCACGTTATCCCTAAAAAAAAACCCCTCATGCCCCTAAATAGTCACTCCTCATTTTTCCCTCCCCACCAGCCCCTGGCAACCACTAATCTACTTTCTGTCTCCATGGATTTGCTTATTCTGTACATTTCATGTAAATGGAATCACACTGTATGTGGCCTTTCATATAAATGGAATCATACTGTATCTGGCTTCTTTCACTTAGCATGCTTTCAAGGTGCATCCATGTTGTAGCATATGTCCCTACCTCATTCTTTTTTTGTGGCTGAATATTAGTGCATCATGTGGATTTACTATATTTTAAAAATCCATTTATCAGTTGATGGTCATGAGTGATTTTTGTTTTTATGGGAAGATCCAGAGAATAAGAATGAGCTCTTAGAAATTTAAAATATGTTCTGCTTCCTTAAATGAAGATGATTACTTTCCAGATGATAAGGGCCCACTAGGTGGCCAGCATAGTTATTAAAAAAGACCCTCACAGGGCACCTGTGGCTCAAGGAGTAGGGCGCTGGCCCCATATACTGGGGGTGGTGGGTTCAAGCCCAGTCCTGGCCAAAAGTGCAAACAAACAAACAATCAAACAAAAAATCCTTACCATATTGAGAGGTTTTGATAAATATAAAAGACCCTCACAGACCAGGCTTAGACTCATGCCTGTAATCCTAGCACTCTGGGAGGCCAAGGCGGAGGACTCTTGAACTTGGGAGTTCGAGACCATCCTGAGCAAGAGTAAGACCTTGTCTCTACTAAAAATTAGAAAAAATAGCTGAGCATTGTGGTGGGCACCTGTAGTCCCAGCTACTCAGGAGGCTGAGGCAGGAAGATCACTTGAACCCAGCAGTTTGAGGTTGCTGTGAGCTGTGATGCCAGGGTACTCTACCCAGGGTAACAAAGTGAGACTGTCTCAAAAAAAGACCCTCACAAAGACACAACTTTTCTTTTCTTTTTTTTTGAGACAAGAGTCTCACTATGTCCCCCTCAGTAGGTGTCACATCTCATAGCAACCTCAAACTCTTGGGCTTAAGCGATTCTCTTGCCTCAGCCTCTCAGCCTCCTAAGTAACTGGGACTACAGGTGCCCACCACAATGCCTGGCTTTTTTGTTGTTGTTGTTTGACAGGCCCAGGCCGGGTTCGAACCCGCCAGCCCTGGTGTATGTGGCCAGTGCCCTAGCCGCTGAGCTACAGGCACTGAGCCAAAGACACAACATTTTGAAATTTCAGAATATCAGAAGTAAAGTGAAGATTGCACAAATATCCAGAAAGAACATCCTAAAGACAGACTTTAGGATGGCAGCAGACTTCTCAACAGCAACCTGAAAGCAAGGAGAAGAACAAAGAACGATGCCTTCAAACATAGGAGAGAAAGTTTTTTTTTTTTTTTGAGACAGAGCCTCAAGCTGTCACCCTGGATAGAGTGCTGTGGCATCACAGCTCACAGCAACCTCCAACTCCTGGGCTCAAGCCTGTCTCCTGCCTCTGCCTCCCAAGTTGCTGGGACTGCAGGCGCCCACCACAATGCCCAGCCATTTTTTGGTTGCAGCCGTCGTTTTTTGGCGGGTCCGACTGGATTTGAACCCACCAGCTCAGGTGTATGTGGCTGGCACCTTAGTCTGTTGAGCCACAGGCGCCGAGCCGAGAAAGTTATTTTCAATCTGAAATTGTATTTCCAAGTCACACCACAATTAAATATGGAGGTCAAATAAAGATTTTTAAACATGCAGATATGCAAGAAACGTAACCTAGTTTTCAAAAGCAACTCACAAGATGTACTCTTCCAAAACAAAGAGAGAAGTAAGAAAGCTGACGTGAAACCCAAGGAGAGAGACAAATAGTAGGAGTATTTACTGCCAAAGGAAAAAGCCTGAAAAGATAATGCATCAAAATGGTAACAAGAATTAGCATTGGGAGGTGGAAAGGGGACTATTTAAATTTTCTCCATATGTTTTTCTGTACCTTCTAATTTTTCAATAATAATGTCACACAGTACGTATGATATATTTGTCACATGTGGGTACAGAGAGCCAGAGGCAGGAGGGAGGGGAAACAGGGAGAACAGACTGAAGGAGCTGCTGGAGCTCCGAGGGCCAGTGTGCTGCTCTAGATGCCTCTTGACACCCCGTCGGGGAGTGCGTGTGTGTGTGTGTGTTGGGCTAGGTGCAGAGCTTCCTGAGGACAGAGGCTGGGTCTCACTCATCTTGTATCCATCCCCAGTGCCTGAGAGAGAGCAGGCATGGGATCAAGGCGCAAGTGAATGTATAGAGAGAAAGGGAAGAGGAGGAAGAAAAAAAGAAAAAGGGGAAAGAGGAGAAAATCCCCACCAAATGTAGACCATAAACTGAATGAGACCCAGAGTAGGGAAGTGATAAAAGTTTTACAGCCACTTGCTGGGGCTGTTCCACCAGCCCACGAAACCTGTATCACCCTCCCACCTGCCAACATCTTTGGACAAGGGTTGGGGGAGCTGGAGATATCCACAGAGACTAGAGAATGGAAAACGTATTTTGCACACATTAAAGTTGCAGAATAATTTTGCTCAGACCTGAGCTCTACAGGTGCTGGTAACCCTTGTAAACCACCTGGGGCCCCCTGGAGAGGAACACTTTGGCTTAATGGCTGTGGCCGCCACAACGTTGGTAGAGTTAGGGGGAGCCCTGATATGTAGTGTTTGCCAATTTTCTTTTTTTTTTTTTTTGAGACAGAGCCTCAAGCTGTCACCCTGGGTAGAGTGTCATGGCATCACAGCTCACAGCAACCTCCAATTCCTGGGCTCAAGCCAGTCTCCTTCCTCCGCCTCCCAAGTAGCTGGGACCACAGGCGCCCGCCACAACGCC
>CAUYRH010113672.1:0-45250 GCA_963574655.1 Perodicticus potto | reverse complement strand
TGTAGTCCCAGCTACTTGGGAGGCAGAGGCAGGAGACTTGCTTGAGCCCAGGAATTGGAGGTTGCTGTGAGCTGTGATGCCACAGCACTCTATCCAGGGTGACAGCTTGAGGCTCTGTCTCAAAAAAAAAAAAAAAATCAGATTGCTCATAATCTCAATGGATGGAACATAAAACTACTTTGTTAGAAACATCAACCTAGGCAGAAAAAGAAAAAAAGAAAAAGGCATGTAAATTTCGTTATTTCTAGTCTGTATATGAAAAATAGCTCATCCAAAGGAGAAACAAACAACTTGATTAACCAATTTTAAACAAAAATAGGTTTACAAAATGTGTTAATCTATTCTTATAAGCCTCACCTGTTAATCTATTCTTTTAACATAAGCTTCACCTTTCATTTTAAAGATTTCCATAGCATTAAGTTATTTTATCTTTTAGCCATATGCAAGTTTTGCTCTTGCCAGTATAACAGGGAGGCCAATTACAAGTGCCATAATGTGGTATTGTTTTGTAACTGAAGTCTCGTGAACTGTTCTGTAGTGTTAAGCAAATTCTCCTCTTGCTAAACTTTTGAAAGGAAAAAACACTAGGGAAATACAAATTTAAAATTTAAATTACAATTAGATACCACTACATACTGAATAATGACTAATTTTTTTAAATACTTAATTTTTTTTTAATACTTAATTTTTTAAAAAATACCAGTAACAAGTGCTGATAATGGATACCAAACACCTGAAACTCTTATGCATTACTGTAAGAATACAAAACGATGGCGGGCGCCCTGTGGCTCAGCGAGTAGAGCGCTGGCCCCATATACCAAGGGTGGTGGGTTCAAACCTGGCCTCGGCCGAACTGCAAAATAAAAAAAAAATAGCCGGGCATTGTGGCGGGCGCATGTAGTCCCAGCTACTCGGGTGGCTGAGGCAAGAGAATCGCCTAAGCCCAGGAGTTGGAGGTTGCTGTAAGCTGTGTGACGCCATGGCACTCTACCAAGGGTGATAAAGTGAGACTCTGTCTCTACAAAAAAAAAGAATACAACATGATAACAGCCACTCTGAAAAACATTTTAGTGCTTCCTTATAAAGTTAAACTAGACCACTACCATATGGCCCAGCAGTCCCATCCTAAGGATTTTTAATCCTAGAAAAATAAACTGTCTCACACAAAAAACTGACTGTACACAGATGTATATCTACTCACAATTGAGTGAAATAAATTGAAAGACACCAGTCTCAAAAGGTTACATGCTATACGATTCCATTCATATAACATTCTTAGAAAGTCAAAACTGTGGGTGGAAAGCAGATGGGTGATTGCCGCAGGTTAGGGGTGGGGACAGAACTTGAGTATTTGACCAGGGAGGGGAAGCATTGGGAGCTTCCATGTGGTCGGAATTATTTAACTCCTGACTGGTGGTGGTTATACAAATGTGTATGTGTGTTACAGAGAACTGTGCAACAACAAAAAAGTCAACTTTAGTGTATGTGAATTTAAAAATTAAGACAAAAGACGGAGGGTTTTGAGTTCAGGTGGCTGGGGTTTGAACCTAACTCTCCAACCCCCTAGGATTACTTTACCTTGATGAACCTCAGTGTCCCCTAACCATCTAGGTTGAGGATTAAATGTGGAACCCTTGAAACAGTGGATTGATCTGAAGTAAGTGCTCAGTAACTGTTAGTTGTTTGTAAATATGACTAGGGAGAGCAAGGAATTTGAATGATACTCAAGAGTTCGGGGGATAGCACTTTAATTAAAGTAGGTCTTTCAGGAGGAAGACTAGGTTTGGGGAAATGGGAGATACTGATTTCAGCTTTGATCGTGTTGGGTTAGAGAGATTAGTGTCCCAGTGGAGATGTCCACAGCAGCTTAATATGTGGGTTTATATTTCAGAAGATAAGACATGGGGAATCTTTGTTGGGCACTTGGCAGCCAAGGCCACACATTCTGCTGTAAGAGACTGCTTATCGCTCTGGCTCAGCTACATTGAAGGAAACTAGCAAAGAACCTGGAGAAACTAGTCAGTGTGATTGTCAAACAAAGGAAGTTAAATCATTCTGTCAAAAGAGGGGCACATCAAAAAAGTGTCATTGAAATGTCTCTTACTGTATGCAACTTTGCACATTCTCATTTTCTGAGATACAATTTCCAGTGCAGTCCTTTTTTTTTTTTTTTAAATCATCTTCAGAGACCTGCAGAAACAGATTTTTCCATATAGATATGGTCATACTTACTTTTATTGTTAGTTTGGTGCAATTCTAAACTCTAAATGAGTCTCCCTGTTTATCAGTCTCTCTTATTTGCCACCAAAGACCAAGGAATTTTAAACAAGAAAGAAGCAAAGGGGATTAGATTGCTGTATTATGGGAGAAAGGTAGATAGCATTTCAAATGGAATCTCCTAGCAAGTCACGGAAATATTTTGCACTTGTCAATATTTGAAAACTTTTTTGTGAGTTTTTTGTAATCAAATTAATTTTTTGTAATCTCCTACCTAGCAAGTCACGGGAATGCTTTGCACTCGTCAATATTTGAAAACCTTTTCGTGAGTTTTTTGTAATCAAATTAAATGCAGTAGGAGGGCTATTACAGTTTACATTCTGCTTCTTAAATTCAGAGGATTGCAAACAACATGAAAGTGATAGTGCCCCGAGAAATTCTTTTTACTTTTGTGCCGTGTATTGTACTGTATCAGAATTGTATTAAGGAAACCCTGTGGGATGTTATCAATAGCAATTTTTTTACACTTAAACAAAATCATTTTGGACAGAGAGAAGAAAGGCAGCGACATATATTCCTGTATTTCTTAAACATTTTGTCACCGCGTTTACAAAACAAGATTCAACTTCCCCCCAAACATCAAACCCCAAAGAATAATTGGGAAAAGAATTTTGATGATTTTTCCTGGACCTTTATATTTTTAGTTTTGAATAGTCATCACCTTTTGAAATGGTCTAAAACATGGAAAAGTCTGTGAAAAACCTGGTCTGTGTAATATGTGAACAAAATGATACACAGATACTCCTTTTTTATTTTTAAGGATTTTGCAAAGTTTCCATGCCCCTTCTCCCTGAGCAGAATTGATGCATTTGCCTAAATGATCCACACTTGTAGGTTTGAAGTTTTACTACTTTAGCAGCTGTGTGGCAAGTTTTCTAGCAGAAAGTGGTAGAGGGGGATGGGGGCTCAGTTGCATCTGGTTTCTCTTTGTAGAATGATTGAAAAGTTGAGATTTACTGGTTTTCTTGAGAAAGCAGTTTATCTGTAGAAGAGTTAAAATTTTTTATACCTAAATTAGCTTGCTGTGATTTGCATGCATATGTTTTGTCTTCTTGCTTAAAAAAGAAAGTAAAGAAAAGCATCTACCCTGAAACTACATAGCACAGATAACCCCGTGACCTTTGGTGCTGGGTAAAGATTTAGAGTACTTGTGGAGCCTCACTCCGCATACCTGACTAAAAAGATCCCTAAATAGAGTAAGGCCCCTGTGGAGATGGAGAAAATAAACAGGGTAGAGAACTTCCATTGTTTCCAGTGGCTGTGTTTTGTTTTGTTTTTAATCAGTCTGCGAAGTGACAGAGCAATGGTGATGTGTTTCCAGTTTTGGGGGTCTGATGTCAGTTAACTTTGAGGTCTGATATCAGAGTAGTTGGAGTCTGGGGTGCCCAGGGTCCTTCTTTCTCTGTGTCTCTCTTGCCCTTAGCAACCATCTCTCCTCAAATTCTCGTTTGAAATATCTGGATAGTTAGTTAGTGATTGTTTTTTTAAAGGGAAAACAAAACAACAGAACACTTTCATAGAAATAGGCATAATCAAAAGTTAGGGAGGGCGGGAATCACAAATTGCATATTTTTTTATATCTGAAGAAATTTAATTTTCTTACATAAAAAGTGTTAGAGAACAAAATGAGTCCCCCTATTTGTCTCCAGAAAAAAATGTTTTTTAACTTGATTCTAAATTATAAAGAAACTTTCATAATTTACTAATCAGGCTCAGATCTGTTTGTTTGTTTATTTATTTATTTATTTATTTGCAGTTTTTGGCCCGGGCTGGGTTTGAACCCACCACCTCCGGTATATGGGGCCGGCGTCCTACTCCTTTGAGCCACAGGCGCCGCCCTCTCAGATCTGTTTAATAACTATTTAGCTAATAGCTTTATACTGAACCTTTAATTTGTTTATCTCTTTTTAAATATCCCAGTATTTTTCAGAATCCTTTGTATTTATAATTGAAGTTTTTATTTACTGAATTGATTTTAACACTCGTATTTTCTGCTTCCTTTCTGTATGTGCTAATAAAACCTCCAATAAAAAGTTTCCTTGGTCTTAGGAAGATTCACATAGTTATCGATAGACTCTTGATTGTTTTACAGGCTGAAACTTTTAAATGTATTTGTACAAAGGAAGGAAAAACTTTAGTAAACTTTCCATTCTCCTATGTTGAAGAGTACGTAAGCATGGTATAATACTTGATGTGAATTGCCAACAGCATCTCCATAGAGAAGGAAGAACTCTTGTAGAAAATTAAATCAATACTGTTCATTAATCAAACCACATGTCTGCTCTCACCCCACTCTGGGAGTTTCTGGTGAATGTAAAGAATCTTTAGCTGTGTGAGGTCCTTAAAGACCTGAGTTACAGGAGAGAAGATTTTTTTAAATGAAACCATTATCACATGAAAGAAACTTAAGTGTGGATAGAAAAAAACAGTTTGTTGTATAGCAGTAATTATACTTGTGGTTTTTGGTTTGTTTTTGGTTTAAATTTTTTGTTTTTAAAAAACTTAATGCAAATAAAATTTTAAGCTTTGTGCTAATTACACACTCCATGGCCTGGAGGGCACCTGCAAGACAGGCTGTTAGTGAAAAAAACTTTTTCATCTTAGCCTTTCAAAATTTTTTATTTTTTTGCAGTTTTTGGCCGGGGCTGGGTTTGAACCCACCACCTCCAGTATATGGGGCTGGCGCCCTACTCCTTTGAGCCATAGGCGCCACCCTAAAATATTTTTGTATGTTTATTTTATAACATACATAATATATTAGGACAATCACACGTGTGTATGTATATGTGTATGTGATAATTAAACAAAGGTTATATATAATGAGTATGCATGCTAGACAAAAATTAATGGAGGATAAAGTAAAAAAATTTGGAGACTGCCATTCTAAAATACTGAATCAGGTTTTCTAAGTGACAACCCAGTTATGAAGCTTTATAGTCTAGAAAAGGAAATAGGTGTTAATCAAATCACCATGTAATTTATAATCACAAATTTTGGTAAGTGTTGTGATGTAAACATATAGAGGGTGAAGGGGCCATGTAATAGTGGACACTGTATTTTTAGGGTGAGGTCTAGGTAAGTTTTGCTGAGAGGCTTGCGTTGAATTGCGAGGTTTTGAAGGATAGTAAGAGTTAACTAGGTAAAGGACTCTGATGTGATAATAAAAGCTGTGTGATGTAAACCATAGTCATGGAATAATCATCAACACAGGCTAAATACTGCCAGCTCTTCCTGTCTAAACAACCTGATTTATCAGTTGGTTAGAGTGATCTCACAGGGTTCTCTAACGTAATCCTGACGTGGTTTATTGAAATTGTGCACATTTTTCCATTCCATTTTGAGACATTTAAAAACTTTGCATAACATCCCAGAGAATGTAGGCTGTGCTAAGTAGAGGCCTCTTAAATTTAGCCAAGATAGCTAACTCCGTTGCCATTTGTCATGGTTTAGCTTAGAAACTAGAGCAGTTGCCTGGGCTTCTCACGATGGCATTTTAGCTTTCTCAGCATGCCAGAGTGCTAATAACCCAGGGAACCTGCTCAGATAGAGGGCAGCACATTTCGCCTGACTGCCACAGTTGATACACCTTCCTTGGTAGTTTGTGTAAATATATCTAACTGGGGCCATTATTTCAAATTTATATGTCTGTTTCCTGCTAGAAAAGACTTTGAATGATTCAATATAGAAACAGTAAAATCCAACAAAATAAAAAACTCAAACTAAAGAGAAGAATGTAAATTGATATACACCTTTTCTAGGGATGATTGACCAATACCAAAAAAGGGGACCTATAAAATGCATACTTATTTACCCAGGAATTCCAGTAATAGAAACCTATTTTAAAATAATAATGAACATGCATAAACATTTAACCATGAACATTCACTATAGTGTATACCACATCATGTATAATTGGAAAAGCTGGAGAAAACCCAAATATTTAGTTTCTGAGGTTTGTTAAAATAAACAAATTGTAATCCATACAATTTGAATCAGTGTGGACATTGAAAGGAATGTTTTAGATGAATATTTCATGACAAATAGCTCATAGTATATTAAGTAAAAATAAAGCAGATTATAAAATTAAAAAATTGAGTATGTATGCACATGGATAGTAAAGGGAATGAAAAAAATGTAACAACCTAATATTCACAGTGTTTCTCAGTACTGGTATTAAAGACTTTTTTACTTCTTATTTGAATTTTATAAATTTTCTATAATAAACATGTATTTGATCATAATGAAAATAACAGTATTTTAAAATTGAATACCTACATGAGGAAATTGGGGCAAAGATAAATAAAGGTTGGAAAAATCAATGAAAGTAGGGTGTTTTTTTTTAATTGCATGCTTAAGTTCCTGTACCTTACTAGAAATGGCCTACAAATTGAGCTGTGAGCTTCCTTGCAGTCAAAGCAAACTACAAATACAGTTTATTCTGAGACACAGGATATTTTAATTAGGGAGAGGTTATAATACACAAATACACAAATTAAATTCCCAAGATATAATACTTCCAAAAGACTAAACTGTTGGAGATTCTCTGTGAATCTGTGTATTGAAATCATTTTAACTTCTGCTTGACGATGACTTAAGGAAAAGAAGATTCCTGCAGTTTTTGGGATCGTTTAACAAGTTACAGGGTTTTGGATGACATAGAGATACTAGTAGAAGAAACAGTTAAACATTTTTTGAACTTCCTTCTCTTTCCATCTGGATGACAAAGTGTGATGACTTTCAGTGTGTTCCCCTTTCTCCACTAGTTACACTGCTAACCTTTTCATAAAACGACCTTTTGTCTCAGAGGAAAAGTCATGGCAGATGGGCCTCAATCCTGACCCCCAAAACAATAGGAACTATATTGAAAGCCTCTGAAAACCTCAAGAAGTAAGGAGACACTCTTTTAAAAGGCCTATTTTTCTGTGCATATCTCTATTCAGAGAAATTACAGGGATTGTTTTAATTGTATTAATTATCTGCCCCTGTTGGCTCCGTTGCACACTTGTATGATTTTTAGTATACTCTACTCCTGCGCTGTGTACATTTCCAAATTAACATTCCAGAGTAACTCACTGGTTATTAAAAAAAGAAATCTGCATTTATATTGTTTATATACAAAATCCCAGATATTTTTAAAAATTTTACAAGTCTAAAAACATGTTGGTGTTCTCTTTTTTTGTCCTCAGTATCAAGCAAATGATCAACGCAAACATTTGTAGAGATAGACATATGTAAATCGATAGAGATAAAATTGGATAGTGAGGAAATTGAAATTGTGCTACTCTGGGTTACAAAAGCTATTGAAACCATGACACCCTTCTTCAGTAAGCAACCTAACAAATACACACTTGTAAAAAACATGGATTTAAGTTTTAGTTCCCATCATAAAATACCCCAGATTAAAGTCATAATTTTTTTTTTCAGTTTTTGGCTGGGGCTGAGTTTGAACCCGCCACCTCCGACATATGGGGTCAGCGCGCTACTCCTTTGAGCCACAGGCAACACCCTAAAGTCATAATTTAACTTACGGAGTATTCTTGCCAAAAATGGTCAGCCTGAATATAACAACAAGAAAACAATGACAAACCCAGATTGTGAAACGTTCTACAAAACAACTAAACTGGATTCATCAAGTGTGCTGTCCTGTCAAAGGGGTCAGGGGAGAGCAAGGGACGGTTTCGGATACAGAAAACACGATGTGGAGTGAGTGACCCTCAGGTGGATTCTCAGTGGGGAAAAAACAGTTATAAAGAACATCACTGGGACAGTTTTGGAAATTTAAATTCAGAATATGTGTTAGATGAATTTTGTTGGGTATAATAATGGTTTTGTGCTTATGTAGGAGAACATCCTTGTATTTAGGGGAAACTTGTCCCAGTATGTATGTGTGATGTGAAATATCATGATTCAACAAAAGAAAAAACACACACAGATAAGAGAACGAGAAATAAACATATTGAAGTGTTTAAAAAATAATTTTAAGGGGCAATAAATGCCCTGCACTGTGCTTTTAGTCTTTAATCAGTACTTCCAAATTAGAGAATGTTTTTACAGTTATTAAGCACATAGTTAGAACAGTAACACTTCTAAAACAATGACTGATATAAAACAATTTTATAAGAATGTGGAAATATTCAAAAATTATATCAGTCAGCATACATTGTAATATAAATTTGCCTATTAAAAATAAAGACACAGTGGGCAGTGCCTGTGGCTCAAAGGAGTAGAGCGCCGGCCCCATATGCTGAAGGTGGCGGGCTCAAACCCAGTCCCAGCCAAAAACTGCCGAAAGTAAAAATAATAAAAATAAAGACAGAAAATCGGTTTCTTGTTCATACTGTCCAGTAGCTCTTCCAATTAAAGTCCACCTCAGGTGCTAAAAACTGTAGCTGGTTAGGTAACACAAAAATACTGTAGACTGAGGCTATTTTCTTAATCAACAAAATATATCTTGTATCCATGGAATGTTTATAAGCTGACATGTATAATATATTTCAGATTGAATATAAGAAACTTCAGATCTGTTTCATTTTTTTAACAGAAAAATCCTTTTGGTTTTATGCTGTATGTTCAAATTGTCTTGAGAGTCTCCATTTATGTGTTGAAAACTGTTTTAATAGACCAAATACCTTTCCAGTACCCCAAAGATCTTCAGTGTCTTTTAATATCTGAAAGATTTAAGGTTTATAGAGAATTTGAGTAGAATGTGCATAGCAAATTAACACATTAATGACCTGCATCTGCTTGTATCAAAGAACTCCCAGAGTTCTCTGTCTGTTTAACATTAAAATCAGTTTCCCAGTGCTGCATTCAGTGTAGTAACATAGTGTTTCCTGTGAGTTTTAAAGGAGGCATAAATAAATAATCATGGTTTTATCATTATGATTGATGAGGTTGATATTTACCACCTTGCATTTCCCACTTGAGGAGAAGTTTAAGATTGGTTTCAAGCTGTCTACCTTCATCTTTCCCATCTCGTAAACAGGCTTTTCACTGCTGAGGGTTGAGGTTTGGAGGGATGGTTATCAAACTACAGATGTTTTTGCAATGAAACTGTGCACCTCCGCCCAAGCCGCTGTGGTTTAGGAGATGATAGATGGTATTTTCATGTTGCTTCACGAAGGGTCAAAATGGCATGGCGAGCTCATGACAGTGAACTGGAGAAATGTTAGTCCTGGAAGGAAATTTATTTCATAGCTGCAGGGGAAGTTTGTTTGTCATGAATGGGCTCCCTCTGTAAGTCTATAAAAATATTGTTCGTAAGGCAATGATGTACGAGAGACAGACCGTAGATGGGTATTGACAGTGCAGCTACTTAAACAAATGCTAAGCCAAGTACAGTAGCTTGAGTCAAGTATTACACTTAGGGGGCTTTTAGGGTAAGGATTGTTCTTTAAAGAAATATTAACATAATCAAAGGAATTTATTATTTTCTTGCATAACAACTTAAGTAGACTTGTTCGTAAATTTTTACATACTTTCTTAATTGTCCTAGAACACTAAAAACATACCCCATTCCCTATTCTAACACACTTTTTATGTTAGAATTATACATTCTTACAATCAGGAATCACTACATTTTACTCACTTTTAAATCATTCAGGAGTATATGTAGACAGCCTTGTTAGTATAAACTTTGGGACAGTTAAGCCACTCCTCTTATGGAGTCTTCTTTTCTTTTTCTACTGCCTCCTCCAAGGAAATACCAACCTTCGGCATATCTCCATTAATTGATGGTACAGTGGGAGAGACTTGGTCATCATATAAAATTGGGTCATGAGGTGCCTTATACCACAGTGATTCATAAAGGGAAAGGCCTCACATTAGAAAAGAACATCAAGAACCATGTTTTGGCGTGGTGCCTGTAGCTCAAGTGGCTAAGGCGCCAGCCACATACACCAGAGCTGGCCAGTTCGAATCCATCCCAGGCCTGCCAAACAACAGTGACAGCTACAACCAAAAAATGGCCAGGCGTTGTGGCCGGTGCCTATAGTCCCAGCTACTTGGAAGGCTGAGGCAAGGGAATCACTTGAGCCCAGGAGTTGGAGGTTGCTGTGAGCTGTGATGCAACGGCGCTCTACCCAGGGTGACAGCTTGAGACTCTGTCTCAAAAAAAAAAAAAAGAACCATGTTTATAGGACCATCCAAATATCACTTTCAAATTACTTTTTCAGTGTTTGGATGTAAATCAGATTGACTTACAGCAAAGTTCAAGTAAAAATCTTCAACCCTAAATATTTCTTATCCAGACAGTCTAAAGTAATGCATTTGTCAAAAATGAAAAATATTTTATTTTATTTTTATTTTATTTTATTTTTTTTTTGAGACAGAGCCTCAAGCTGTCACCCTGGATAGAGTGCTGTGGCATCACAGCTCACAGCAACCTCCAATTCCTGGGCTCAAGCAAGTCTCCTGCCTCCGCCTCCCAAGTAGCTGGGACTACAGGCGCCCGCCATAACACCCAGACATTTTTTTTGGTTGCAGCCGTCATTGTTGTTTAGTGGGCCCGGGCTGGATTCGAACCCGCCAGCTCAGGTGTACGTGGCTGGCGCCTTAGCCCGTTGAGCCACAGGCGCCGAGCCCATTTCTTCACTTTTAATCTTTCTGAAATTGACAATATCTTACAATCACTGGTGTGTTGGGATTTAATCAGCACCATTTTCTTTCCTTCTTTTTGGTACATAAAATAGTGGTACACCTTACCCATATGTTACATAAAATAGATTTCTAAAAGGCTCCATTTAAGACTACATAAAAACTACTTGTGAATTGTTAGGCGAAGCAGAGTATCTATGCAAACAGTGATTAACACCCTTTCAGTTCAACTCAACCAACACTTACTGGGTACCTGTTCCATGCTGGAATGAGGAGATAGACCATTTCCTCATATGTCTACAACCTGGGGAATGAGGGCCACTTCCCCACTCCAAGACAAGGCTGAACCCGCTGGCCTGGCATTCCTGAGAGTGAATGTTAAATAGACTAACTGTGCAAGGAGAGGCTGTCAGTTAGCCTGAAGGGATGGTGAGATTTGGCTTCGCTTATGAGGATAGAAGGAAGTGAACAGAGACAGAAGGGAGTTTGCACAAAATGAAGAAGGACAGAACATTTTAGGAAAAGAAAAGGGTATAAGCCAAGGCTCTGAGGAATGAATCATTAGCCCAAGGTTGCAGAGAGACAAGTGCATGGAAAAGAGCTGGAAGTGATGAAGCTACAAAGACAGGTTGGAACTAAGGATGCCACACGAAGGAACGGGACATAATGACGCATGATGGAATGACAGGATGGGATGACACTGAGGAATGAGCAAACACGATTTTCCCTCCAGGGTAGCTCGGAAGAGAAGGGGGAGACTTAGTGCAAGTGCTCGATCCCCTGCGATGGCCCCAGTGGGAGACTGAGAACGGCAGGTAGGTTACGGGGACTTAGCACCACATGTGCGCCTTTGAGGAATGAAGCGGGAGAAGGACGAGGCTGACACTCTGCTGAAGGTCCTAGTCGAGTAACTGAAAAAACAGAAGGTGAAGAGAACACCTCCCATGCTGAGGCCTAATAAAATACCCGATTTCAAAGTTTTATCCCTGAGAGGCCAGAATTCACTTACAGTGATCTTACAGGAAATTTGGTGTGCATTTCACAAAGAACCTCGAAACAAAGAAATCAGAGTTGGAACACATCCGGACAGCAGTAAGTCTTTATTTATTTATTTATTTATTCTAGTTTTTGGCCGGGGCTGGGTTTAAACCCACTACCTCTGGCATATGGGGCTAGCGCCCTACTCCTTTGAGCCACAGGCACTGCCTGCAGTCTTTTTTAAATGATTACCCTCTTGTCTTAGTTTGGGGTGCTATAACAAAACAACTGAGAAATTTATAAACAACAGAAATCTACTGCTTATAGTTCTAAGGCAGCGGTTCTCAACCTGTGGGTCGCAACCCCCTTGTAACAATGAAAATACACCATGGCATTAGGAAGGTTGAGAACCACTAGGGACTAGAAAGCCCTAGATCAAGGCAGCAGCAGGCTCGGTGTTTGGTGAGGGCCTCTTCCACGCAGGTGGCTCCTGTTTGCTGGGTCCTCTCATGGTGGAGAGGGAAACAGGCTCCCTCCCCCTCAAGCCTCTGGTGTCAGGGGAGCAGTCCCATCTAGGAAGGCAGAGCTCCTGAGACCTAATGGCCTCCTCAAGGCCCCACCTTCAATATAATTCAAGTTCCAACATACAAATGTGGGAGAGGGGCCAATATTCAGACCATAGCACCTCCCAAAAAGCTTTGATGAGGAGGAATATCTGAACAGAGAAACAACTAACAGCCAAATTCATTACATCATCACAGAAGGTTTATAAAAAAGAAAAAAAATTGTCTAATAATTTGCGAGAGGCCAGAAGTTTAAAAGATCATCTCAACCACGCCTATTAGGGACTAAATCAATATCCGTAATAATAAATGCTTTAAACAGCATAGATGATTTAACACAAAAATAAAAATACGGTGCCTCAGGCTTTCTAACCATCAAGTTAGAAAGTAACATCAGATCTAACTAAGTTGAGCGTCCGAACTCTCTAGGCCCTCAAGACACTCACCCTCCTCCTCACAAACATCTTGAGATCAGCCTTACAACTTAAATAAGATCACTGACGGTAAGCAATGCTCTAGAGCCATACAAATCACAGTGAGATACATCAGGAATGCATAAATAAGTGCGCCCAAGTGCCACTTCAAACAAATGTAGCATTAAAAGACAATCACTTAACCTTTCTCTGAGTGCATAAAATGAGAAATTAGTAGCTACACGCCACAGAGCCGCTCTCAGGAGACGCTCTGGTTATGTTACTGGCCGGCCATGGAGACGGAGAGTAGAGCACGTGGCAATGGGGGTGGGGAGATGGCAGAAAAGATTTGGAGTAACTATGGGGTCTCAAGGGGCTTGGTCCAGCCTTCCTGAGCATCCATTCTTTTTAATGTTAAGAGAATGACTCAGAACTTTCTGTGCTCTCTACATCTCAAAGGAAGTCCATGTTTCTTTAATTTGCTCAAGTCAAAAGCCATGAGCATCACAATGGAAGCCACCATGAGATTTTCTGTAGTGGACATGTTTTTCAGTAAATAGGGAATTCAATTAAGGCAAAAGTGCCACAAGCTCTGCCCCAGAAGGGCAAGATGGAAGGATAACCTTTAAGAGCTGGTGCAAGAGCTTTCTGGTGGATAAGGACCGACATTCATTCTAGCTAGACCACAAATTGGGAGAGAATAAAAAAGCACATGAAGTAGTTGCATAATGGAATTTTTAAAGTAGAAGGAAAAATAAATATCAAGCAGAGCACATATGCCCCCCTCCCTAAAATTGTAAGAGGATAATCAGCCTCAATCAACATAAAGGCAGCTCCTAGAGAGTCATGGGAACACTCTAAAACAGTGATACTTCAAAGTCCCCATGGAGAAAACTGATACATAAATCACAAAGCAAATCTGTTTCTTGTATGACAGCAACTGGCTTAAAAAGTTTGACATTCATTGCCAAATAGTATCTGCAGGACCACACACAAGCAAGGGAAAGAGACAGGAGGTCTGCCTTCCAAGAATCAAGGAATACAGGCAGTCCCCGGGTTACAAATGACATAGGTTCCATGAGTTTATTCTTACATTGAATTTGTATGTAAGTTGGAACAGGTACATTTACCTATTATCTGTAATTAGCCTCCATTTGTCAGCACAATATATAGTAACTTGGGGACTTACTATAATAGCCTCTGTTCATAGTGCGAGTTATACATAAATTGGATGTTTTATAACTCAAAGACTATCTATATACACCTGTCTAGCGCACTAGTAGGCAAGTGGATTTAAGGGCATACTCACTCAATAAAACACCTGTACCCATACCTACCCAAAAGAGTATAAGTACCTGTCATCACTTATTCATTTAATTAATGTATAAATTATACACGTGAACTACAGTTCAGATAAATTATGCACATCTCAAATTTCTCTGTATGTTTATAAAGGACACCGTTTACTTGAACCAAGCAGAAACACACAGACATTTTAATGCCGAAGATATAAAAGAAATGTAAGTTCTGAAATTTCCTTCTCATTTTCTAATGAATCCTCTTGCATAGCCATCCAACACTGAAGACCACAGTGCAGGGAAATCGAGGACTGATCTGGAATTACAGGGGAGAAAAATCCGGAAAGCCACCTGTGGAAAGCTCAGGTGGAGTAAGCAAGTTGCAAAGGAACTCACCAGCAGCAGAAAACAGGTCTTCTATGGTAAAAAACCATCCCCAAATCTGTTCATGTTTGCTTTTTGAGCTTATTGATTGAAACGGTCCTCAGTTTTCCCTATCCAGACAGCCTAAACTTAACTGTATGTTAACCTTATGAAACAACATCCCACCAGAGCCAAAATCTCCCAGAATCTTGAGGAAGGTGACATCACCATTCAGGAAGTACATGCTGAAAACCTTGGGCTGCTCTGAACTCACCTACCCAGAACTCTAGCTCTTACTAGGGATCATCAAATCCAGCTGTACTTCTGCAACAAGGATAATAAATATCCCTTCACCGGTAGTTAATAAAATAACACCATATGTAGAGAAAGAAAATAATAGGACAGAAAGACTCATCCCCACCCACCCCGGACAAGACAGTACAATATAGCATGATTCACTAAGAAACAGTAAGCAAAAACACCTTTGTAACCAGAGCTGCATTCTTCTGTGTGAGTAATTTCAGACAATATAAGTAGCCAAGAAATCACACTGTAAGTGAGATTTACACAGAGAATAAAGGTTAATGCGACAAGCAATGACAAATCATTACAAAAAAATTTTTTTGAACAAAACTTCTGTTCTCACAGACAGGAAAACAAATTTACCAAGTACCTTCCAGACTTTGTCTAAACCTAGGTCTTCAGCACAAATCCCTCTGTGTGACCTCTTAGTGGACACCTCCACGGGGCTATTCCATTGGTGGTTCTAATGTGACACACCATTTAGGGTCAAAACCTTCCACAGTTATGTTTCTTCCCAGAAAGCAGCTTGATTTGTAAACACAGAGTATGGACTCGTACAGGCCTGGCCTTAATCTGCCGCTTAAAGAATCTGTGACCTTAAACCACTCGCATAGCAGCTCTATGAACCACTTTCTTCATCTGCAAAAAAGAAAATCTGCCCGCTAGTTTGTTCTGGGGATTAAGTGAGGCAATGTCCGTGCAAATGCTGGTCCTTGGCATCAGCTGGGGTTTTGTGAATGTGCATTTCATCCTTTCTCCTTGTTCCTCCCCGCAGGTCCTGAAAGGATCGTGTACATCTTCTCTCTCCCATTCCTACCTTTCTCATCCAGGTCACCTTACTTTCACCTGCCATCGCTAATATTCCCCCCTTCTGCCCAATCACTCACTGCATACACCCCTGCCACACTAGAGTGCTGCGCACACCCCGCCCGCTAACAGAGGGACAAACACCCCACACACAGCTGAGAGGAGAGCACGGAAGCAACAGCTTTCTGAAGAATGCATTTTACCAAAAGATACACCCAGCATTTTAGTTAGGAAGGGGAGGGCAGGCTGACACTGCAGTGAGATTTTAAATGTGAGTGACTTTTGATGAGGAAATACACCTTCCTCATTAGTATAACGGTGAGTAAAAAAAAAAAAGAAATACTCATTTACTCCTCTCACATGGAGTGATGAGATGTTCATTCTCTTTTTATGTTGGGGTGTTTTATTGGAAAACTTTGCAAAGCTCCGATCTTCCAAAACTTTCGTTATCATTCTTCTCCGCTGAATCCCTACGGCTATGAGCTATATGCATATTTGTCCTAAACCTTCTCCTCTGTTAGGATCAAAAGTTGCATAAGGGAAGGGACTCTAGCTTAGTACCTCTTGTCACAGTGTTCAGTGGCACTCGCCCCTCTTTATTAGTCTAAGTGCTCCAGAGAAAGAGTACCTGTATATAGAGATTTATAGTTATATCAGTGGATCTGTATTAAAAGATTTATTTTTAAGAATTGACTCATGCAATTTGGGGAGGCTGGCAAGTTTGAAATCTGTAGGGTAGGGCAGCAGGCTGAAGACCAAAGGATGCTACAGATTTGAGTCCAAAGGCATCTGGACTCAAAGAATCTCAGTCTTTTGTCTTAAGATCTTTGACTGATTGGATAAGGCTTTCCACAATATGAAGGGTAATCTGCTCTGTCCAACCTCTACGGATGCAAATGTTAACCACATCCTAAAATAACTCACAGCAACACCTAGGCTGATGTTTGAGCAAACAACCAGCTACCACAGACTAGCAACGTAGACAGATAAAATGAACCATCAGTACCCCATAACCAATTGCTGGTTATGAATTGTTCTCTCATAACCAGCAACACCATCAATGTAGGCCAAATAGAGGGAAGGAATAAAATGCATTCCCCACAAAATCTTCACAATGGGATATTCATGCAGCAGCCCAGACCCATCTTCTACCAGCCCGAGGCCCACTTGTTCTGTACTCTGAAGGGAGGTTGACTGGGGTGCCCCAGGTAGCCACAGGATACAGGACATGGAGAGGTCACTCAGAAGAGTGGCATGGTTTCTGTGAGGTCCTCTTTGCCACATATTCTAGACCAGTGGTTCTCAACCTTCCTAACGCTGCAACCCTTTAATACAGTTCCTCATGTTGTGGTGACCCCCAACCATAAAATTATTTTCATTGTTACTTCCTAACTGTAATTTTGCTACTGTTATGAATCATAATGTAAATATCTGATATGCAGGAGATCCCCAAAGGGGTCACAACCCACAGGTTGAGAACCGCTGTTCTAGACAATTGCACCCATCCAAGTTCATGTCTCTTGGTGGCCAACATCATCAAGATTTGTGACTCTCTTTTACTTCAACATGGAAAAGTATTATCAAAATAACTTTGGAGATTGGAAAACACACACACGCACACAATGTAGTAGTTTATACCACAGTTTCTACTTCTTGAAACAGCCCCCATATTTAACCCCACTTCTCTCCCAACACACACTTAATTATGGGGACCCTGGGTACATAAGCTACCCTATTGGTGATATTTCTGCTCTAACCTTACATCTAAAATCACATACACCCCTTTACCTCTGAGCCAAGACTTTAAGCACACAGCAGGTTGGGGGTGGGGGGTGTCCCCAGCAAGTCCTCAAAGCCAACACAGCTGGGCTAGAAGTTCAGCATGAAAGCCCAGCCATGGGGAGGAGGGTTGAATGACTGTTCAACCCCCTCCTACACCCTGCTCATGACTAATGCATCACACTGGGAAACTGTTTCCTCCCAGCTAGTTAGAATTGACAAGTCCACATTTAAAAACCAAACCAATCCTAAGAAGGTTCAGGAGTTGCAGCTTCTCCAAGCCCTAAGTTTACTCCTTTTCTTAAAATATCCACCTAAGGAAAAAATAAGCTGAGAGTTTGGGCTCAGGAGTCCTTTCTAATTCTGCTTCTCCATGGGGGCAGGGAGCTTAAATTTCTAAGGGTCAAATCAAAGAACACATTGGGTTAGCAATTGGTATTCCTTTTTTTTTTTTCTTTCGTTAAGACAGAGTCTCAAGCTGTCACCCTAGGTAGAATGCCATGGCTCACAGCTCACAGCAACCTCAAACTCTTGAGCTTAAGAGATTCTCTTGCCTCAGCCTCCCAAGTAGCTGAGACTACAGGTGCCCGTCAGGACACCTGGCTATTCCTGTTATTGTTGCAGTTGTCAATTGTTGTTTTAGCTGGCCCAGGCCGGGGTTCAAACCCACCAGCGCCCTACCCACTGAGATACGGGCGACACCCTGGTACTCCCTTTTGAGCACTAGGACAATTTGTTATCGGGCAAATCACTTTAATTTCTCCACGGCTTCAAATGATTCCTCAGTAAAATGTAGCACCTAGTAAGTGCCTTAAAAATGTTGGGCTTCACAGAAAAGAGAAATGTGGGTATGGTATGTAAAAGGAAAAAAAAAAAAAACCTGGTATTGTATGACTAATCAACATCGGGGCTTATTTTTCCAGTAGTGATTTTCCATTCAAAATAGCATCCATGAGAAGAAGGAGGGGAATTAATCAAGTGTATTCACTAAATAGAGCTTGGTGATCAAAATAACATCAGCCTTCTGGTTCTGCTGATGCTTCACGAATACAGGCGCGGGGAAGTGGGGCCCAAGCGCGGCCTGAACTAGTGTTGGCGCCAGGGTGCCAGCTCTGAGGCCACCTGTTTTGTTCTGTTTCTCTCACTCCGTCCCCACACTTGCAGGAACAGCCTACCATCTGTGCTGTACCCAGCCCAGCTCCGTTTTCCATAAAGGTAATAAATAAGATCCCGACATTATTTTTCATCTAAAAAATTTCCTTCAATTTTTGCTTCCAGCATCTCAATTCAACTCAACCCTGTTCATTTCCAGTGTGTGCTGAGCACCTCCAAGGATGATGGTGTAAGTCAAGCTTCCATGCCTTGGGTGATAAGATGGGGAACATTTAGGATTCCTTAAAGCACCTTAAAAGACCTTTTATTTGGAGGGCAGAAGGGAAGAAATGAGATAAAGATCCCAAAAGTATAACATGAAGTCCAAGAATTAGGTGCATTCAACAAACCCAGAGTGCTAAGAAGCGGAGGGGTGTAATTGACGTCCAGAGTGTGTTAATGCAGCTAGTAACAGGGTGGCCATAAAGTTTGTGTGCAATTTAGAAAAGCATGTGAGCTCTCTTCCTCCTACAGAGGAAGGCAGCCATCTCCTATTCGGCATCACGGCTGCCCTCAGACCCCTTGTGAAGCCAAAGATTGTCAAAAAGAGGGCCAAGAAGTTTATCCGGCACCAGTCAGACCGAAATATCAAAATTAAGCATAACTGACGGAAACCCAGAGGTATTGACGACAGGGTTCAGAGACGATTCAAGGGCCAGGTCTTGATGCCCAACATTGGTTACGGGAGCAACAAGAAAACTAAGCATGTGCTGCCCAGTAGTTTCCGGAAGCTCCTCGTCCACAACATCACAGAGCTGGAAGTGCTGCCGGTGTGCAACAAATCTTAGTGTGTAGAGATGGTTCATAAGGTTTCCTCCAAGGACCGCAAAGCCATTGTGGGAAGAGCAGCCCAGCTGGCAGTCAGAGTCACCAATCCCAATGTCAGGCTACGCAGCAAAGAATAGACAGCTCATGTGCACATTCTATTTGTGTTTAAATAAAACCACAAATACTGCCAAAAAAATAGAAAAGCGTGTGAACTTTATAGTCATCCTGTATTTACAATTAAATATATGCCCTTAACAGGGCAAAAGTAAAAGTAAAAATGTGCATCTTTTGACAATACGCACATGAAGATAAGATGGCAGTTCAATTCGACTATGATTTTTTAAACTTGGATTTGATGATTACTCAAGAAAAATAATCATTTTGGTATCTTAATCAGACAGAATATTGTTGAAATGTTTAGGAAAGGGAACATTTCTGTTCCGGGAGTTAATGAGTATTTGGAAATAATTTTACTATAGAATCATGTACGGAAGAGAATACCCATTCCAAAAAAGAAAAAATACATTCAAAAGGTTAACTTAAAAATATTTATGTAAGATTTAAATAAATAAGAACAGGTAATTTCCAATTTTAGGTCATATGAATTTGAAACGGATGATTTTCATCCTAACAGTTACAGAAGATTTCTTCCAAAGAGCCCCACAGCAATAGTCACCATTTTAAGACAAGTAAAAATGATGAAATAGGAAATTTTTTAAAAATCCTGCCTGTGTGCAAGGAGTAAAAAGGCAATACATAGGTGCTCAGACATGGCCTCTTCTCTTTTATTTCAAATACCAGACTGAGGAAGAAACAAAATGTGTCTCCTTGTTAGAGAGAGTTCAAGGTTCTTCCAATTCCAATCTGAGGTTGAAATGGATTCTTTTTTTTCTTTTTTTTGTGGAGACAGAGTCTCACTTTATCGCCCCTCCATAGAATGCCATGGCATCACGCAGCTCACAGCAACCTCCAACTCCTAGGCTCAGGCGATTCTCTTGCCTAAGCCTCCCGAGTAGCTGGGACTACAGCCACAACGCCCGGCTGTTTTTCTGTTTTTGCAGTTCGGCTGAGGCCGGGCTTGAACCCGCCACCTTCGGTATATGGGGCCAGGACCCTACTCGATGAGCCACAGGCGCCGCCCTTGAAATGGATTCTTTTTTTTTTTTTTGTAGTTTTTGAACCCGCCACCTCCAGCATATGGTGCCAGCGCCTTACTCCTTTGAGCCATAGGTGCTGCCCTTGAAATGGATTCTTGATCAGCTCTTCGCAAAGGCATATCCTTGGCAGCCCCTCTCCTAAAATCAGGCCACCGACCTCAGGGCTGCTGCACGAGCAGGATAGAGCGGATACAGACATGCTCTCTGCCACCCTCGTGCCTCGTGGCACCAGCGGAGAGGGAATTAAGAAAATAAATAAAATTCAATTAAATTCTCACATCATATGAACTCAGATCTTACGTACTTGAAAGCATTATGGTAAGTGAAATTAAATAAGACACAAAAGGACAAACACTGTATGATTCTACTTAGATGACAAAAATCATAGAGACAGAATGGCTGTCTCCAGGGCTTGGGAGGAAAAGGGTAATGGAGACGAAGTGAGGTTTTTTGGTTTGTTTCTTTTTTGTTTTGTGTTTAAGACAGAGCCTCACTGTGTCACCTAGGCTAGAGGGCCACGGTATCAGCCTAGCTCACAGCAACATCATACTCCTGGGTACAAGTGATCCTCCTGCCTCGGCCTCCCAAGGAACTAAGACTACAGGTACCTGCCACCATGCCCAGCTAATTTTGCTACTTGCAGTAGCAAGGCAGTCTTGCTCTTGCTTAGGCTGTCTGGAAGTCCAGACCTCAAGCAATGCACCTGCCTCAGCCTCCCAAAGTGCCAGGAATATAGGCATGAGCTACCATGCCCAGCCCAGGACTAGTTTTTAAATGGATACAGAGTTTCATTTTTGCAAGAAAAGAATTCTAGGGATAGGTGGTGGTGATGGTTGCACAATAACATGAAGGTACTTAGTGCCAGTGAACTACAGTACCTAAAAATGGATAAAATAACAAATTTTATGGTAAGTCTAGTATACAGCAGGGTGCTTCCTAGTTTGAAAGCGTTTCTGTGTACATTAAGTCATGTAATCATCACACGTGTTCCTCTTGGGCTCATTTCTATTGTCAGGGGCACATGAATAGCCTTACGGATGGAAGAGACACTAGGCCACCACCAAAACCCAGGCAGGCTTCCTTCGGAACCTGTTGTTCTTATTTCACTACAGTTCCCTGCCTTCCAAAAGCAGTACAAATAGAAAAAGGTTCCTGGTGCTCCAAAAAATATGCATTCGTTGGTCAAAGTTGAAAACTCCAACTCCAGAAGTAAAGAAATGATTCTTACTTTATTTAACCTTGTGTTTCCTAAACTTCCTTAATTCCAAAAACCTGTTTTCTGGAGGGTCTACTGACAACCTGTGGAGAATTTAGTGTCCCTCTTGGGTTTCTACCGTAGGGAACCATCTTAACAGAAAGTACTCATTCAGAAGACTACGGATTCCACCTACTTGCAATAATTGAGTAACTCAGGTGTTCACTTAATTGGCAGTTCCGAGCATCAATATCACCTCCAGCACTGCTCTCATCTGGAAATCTTCCCTCTCCAGTTGTCTGTCTTCCCTCATCCAAATCTTTCCATCTACCACAAGAGAACCACACAGACTAAGAGGGAGACAATGACTAACCTGGCGGACGTCACCCTTGGCTTCTGGATTTCTTACTCACCGGGCACAGGTCACATCGGATCTCACTGGAGGGTTTGTGTGTGCATGGGGGTGATAATTGGCCTACGTGCTTTAGAAAAAAACAATAAAAAGAAGGATAATGGTATTTATTCCCCCTTTTCTAAATCCTTTTTCCCAAGGCTTGGTATACTTAAGTTAGAGAAAGAAACAAATGTATAACCCTGTGACAGATAAATATATTGGAGGAGGAATGTGCAAAGTAGGGCAGGAAGACAGGTTCAACAACACTATTTAGATTTGCAGTTTAATCTACCTCATTAGTAGTTTCTTCACATTATTAAAAACATCCACAACCCCAAACCAAAATTCCTAATCATGGCTTTCTTGTTTTGCTTTGCCTTTAACACAGTGCATTTAAAAATCCTTACAACAAAGCAAACGAAAAATTGTTTTAAATTAATTTGCAATATGATATATGCATATTTCATTCTTAAAAAGCCTTCAATATCTTCTTCAAGGATGCAATTAAAAACAGACACCCCTCATTCCCTTCCCCATGCCGTTCAGAGTGAAGGAAAACACAGCCCTGGTCTTGAAGTAGTAAACCTGGCCTTGCTTCCACCCAACCACGCTCTCTCCTTTCCCTGACATTTCTGAGAATGCAACTAACTGCTGACATTGGCCCAGGCTTCAGTGAAAACACTAACTCTGTCAACTGTTATTTCTTGTCCGGGCTTGTGCTGTTTGTTACGTATGTTCAATTTATGATGGGAGTTTGTCAGCTTCTTTTTGTTTGAACTTGACACAATGGGAAAAGCCCTTAAAGGTTAATTATTAATCTCAGCATGAAATCTGAAACAGATAATGCACAGGTCTTGAGCAATGGTGAAAGGCACCCAACAGTATTAGTCAAAATAGGGACTGTTCCCAGACCAAGCTGGTCTGCATTACATCAGCCAGGAAGTGACAGGGAGTAAGAGGTTCGGTGCTCAACCAACCAGCTTTAGAACCGGACACAATCAGGTGGGAATTCTGCTTCTGCTATTTGATGGCAAATGACTTCACATCACCAATACTCAGTTTCCTCATTGGTAAAATGGGAATAACAGGAGTCAGTGGAACCATCTCTGGGAAACCACAGTCACTGACTGAGCTACCAAAATGATCAATGAATGGTAGTCTGAAAAAAATATGTGGTGTCTTTTCTTCCATCTAGATAATCGATAAGTCATCATAATCTCTAGGCTTCTGAGCCATAATTAGAAGTTCTCAAGAAATAACTATGAAAACTGCTCTGTGAAATTAGTGCCTACATTCTTAGGCTCTCCTTTCTTATCGATCACAGTGAGAACACATGAAGGCTTCACGTGGCAGAGAACAGCAGTCACAAGGGTATCCAGTACCCCTCGGCAGGGATAAATTCCAAAGATGAGAAGGGACAACTCAAAAGACCATTGCCTTGTAAAGTAATAATACACCAATTCTCTAGCTTTTTCACATCTTTCCAAGCTTGTTGAAAAGATTATTGTTGCCCAAAATTAAAGTCACAGAAAGTTCATCTCCTAAATATAAGTAAGCATTGTTGATTAAAGATGAATAGAGACAAAAATTTAAGTATCTTGGAAGGAATATTGCCAATGACAATACATTATTTATTGCCCCAGAACTTGTCAGGAAGGCAAGAAGCAAATCAGATGTACTAAATATAGAGAAAGCACAGATATACTAAATATAGATGCAGTAAAATGCTAGTTCTAGAATAATTTGATTTAACAGATCACACCTTTCAGGAATAAAAATCAAATTCCAGGTAATCTCATGGTAGGAGGTTCCAGCAGTAAAATGTACTGGCTGCTAAGTTGACTCAAAAAGCCCAGCACCAAAAATATAGGTAGGTCCTACTGGGCAAGGCCCTTCCCAGTATATCCATGCCAGAGACAGCAGGATGGATCTCCATTGTGAATTTCACAGCAGCGTTCATCCAGAGAGGGAGATTATAAAACCTGATTTATAATTGCTAGAACAGCACTGAACTAGACCTTAAAACACACACACACACACACACACACACACACACACACACACTCTGAGAAGAAAATGACTAGGATAAAGCAGAAAAGTAAATGAGATAGCAAACATGGTATACCTCTGTCCCTCGGCCCTGCCTTGCAAAAGAAGACGTTTGCTTGGTGGGGCTGCTGAGTTAGGGCCTCATTTGTCTGTGAGAGTGATACACTTGTTCATATACTTTACTCCTATAGCAAGGAAAAAGTCCTTCTTCCGGTTTTCTCAGAAACTCCCAGCCAACCTAGAAGGTTTCCTATCTAAGTTAGTACCAGAAGCACAAGAAGTGGTAAAATGACAGCCATGCAAGTAAGTAATTGGAGAAAGTGAAAATGGAGAGGAGAGAAACAATAAAATAAAATAAAATAAAATAAAATAAAAGTGAAATTAATATAATCTTGGACGCTTAGGTCAAAAAAGAATCAGGATAAACTGATTAAATCCCAGTCCTAAGTTTGTAAATGCTCTTTATGTCTGGGAAGCCATCGGGTGAAGCTGTTTGTATAAAATCCATGCTGCCAGCCTCAAAGCTGGGATTCCAGTTCAATTCCATTCAACCAAACCAATAGCATGTAGCAAAGAGAAGGGCAGCATGTTAAAATGAGGATATGGTGAAGATTTTTAAAAATTTATGTTTACTTAAAATTCGAGAGTTTGGCCAGGCACTGTGGCTCCTGCCTGTAATGCTAGCACTCTGAGAGGCTGAGGCAGGTGGATCGCTTGAGCTCAAGAGCTCGAGATCAGCCTGAGACAGAGCAAGACCCCATCTCTAAAAACAGCCAGATGTGACGAGTGCCTGTAGTTCCAGCTACTCAGGAGGCTGAGACAAGAGGATCACTTGAACCCAAGGGTTTGAGGTTGCTGTGAGGTATGATGCCGTGGCACTCTACCAAGGGCAACAAAGTGAGACTTTGTCCCAAAAAATAAATAAAAATAAATAAATAAAATTCAAGAGTTTCACTCTTAGTAAATTCTGACAATAGATGGAAATATCATACCATTGACATGTTAAATTCCTTAATTTACTTAACTCTTGTCTCCAATAAATCTTTTATCACACTGGTCTGTAGGAGAGAGATCTATAAACTAAAAGGTAAACATTTTAAATACAGTATTTTGCTTAACAAGGATTAGCAACAGGAAGTGTTCATCAGAATGATTTCACGAAAATGTTAATTTAAAACAATACCTATTTTTTTAGGTTAAATTTTGCCAAAAGTTTTAACTAATTGCTTTTAGTGTGACATATTAGAATAAACTATATAGAAAATTAAGTGATAATAGATGAGCACTTGGTTCTACAGCTGACCAAAAAGATAGCCTTATGCGATTCAGCAGCAATGGAGTAGCAGGCTGGGCTGTGTGGGAATGGGGACAGGCAGGGATTAAGGCGTTGTGAGTGTTAACCACAGAAAGAAAAAACAATCCCCAGCTTTTCTTCTTCCTTGGAGGACCCGAAATAAGAATTTAGAGGCTCAGCACCCTTAGCTCAGTGCCACATACACCAAGACAGGTGGGTTCAGATCTGGCCTGGGCCTGCTAAACAACAATGACAACTGCAACAAAAAAATAGCTGGGCATTACGGCGGGTGCCTGTCATCCCAGCTACTTGGGAGGCTGAGGCAAGAGAATCACTTAAGCCCAAGAGTTTGAGGTTGCTGTGAGCTGTGATGCCATGGCCCTCTACCTAGGGCGACATAATGAGACTCTGCCTCAAAAAAAAAAAAAAAATTTAGAAATAATTCTTACAGGTTCCACTGATAGCTTATCCCTCAGTGGGGTTTGTCTTCTCTCTTTAACTACATCTCTTCTCGAAAATCTCCTCCTTGGAAGTCTTATTAATACCTAGTTATAGACAGAAAAGTGTTCACAATATTTTCAAGCTGGAGTTCTAACATGACTGAACCCTCCTGTACCTTTCAATAATTTGTATTAAGAATGTGCCTGGAGGTACAGTGCTACCTTTCCCTGCCAGTTTAGAAATTCTAAACAGGTTTCATTCACTGTCTTAGTAACAAAAACAATCCTCCTAAAATCTTCAGGGAAAAAAAGTCTATTGTTTATTTATCTCCCTATAACCACAAAATATACTTTTTAAAACCTAGTAACTAGAAGGGGAGGGATCCACCCACGGAGGTGACTAACACTGGAGCATGAGAGGCCACACAGGGTGAGGGGCCTCCAAGAAGGGGAACAGCCAGGGTCATCAGCGTCCAGGAGGATAGGACCCAATAGGACAGAGAAGCCTGCCTGATGGAGCTCCCAAGGGCAAGTCAGGGATAAGCTGAGTATCAAAATAAATAATACCACCAGCAGATTATAACCCAAAATAAATAATACCACCAGCAGAATAAAAGAGGAAACCATGAGTTCATGTAGACAGAAAAAGTAAAATGGAAAACTTGATGAAAAAGAAAGGATCTACATAATGTTAAAATATCCCACCATAAAACGGTAACTAATGACAAAGAACGGTCCCATACCAACTGGCAAACACCATCTTGACGAAGTGACCAAGGTGAGTAGATAGCATCAAAAATGGGACAGATCAAAATTGGGCACTCTCAGAGAAGAGAGAGGGGCAGCGTCAGCCAATGACCCGCTGATCCAGTAAGGTAGATAAAATCATAAGAAAACACCCCAGAAAGCAGATTGAGGGACATTCTACAAAACAACTGGTGTGGGCTTTTAAAAAAAAAAAACAAAGAATTGAGGTAGTGAGAATCCAGGAAAGACTAAGTTACTATCCCTGACAGAAGGAGACTAAAGACATATGACAATTACATACAAGGCATAATTCTCAGTTGGAATTTCCTGTCTTAAAGGGCTTCACTCTTACTGGGCTCAGGACAGCTGACAAACGGGAATGGGGCACGAGGAGGAGCTGGTAAGGATGAATGGATTGACTCATTTTGCAATTTTAATCCTCGTATGGTAGTGGTGCAGAGTGTCTCTGTATATAAGAAGAAATGCTAATGTCTGGGGTAAGAGCCATGTACTCTCAAACGAGTGGGAGAAAATAAGATTCTTTATATGTATTGCCAACTTTTCTGAAGTTTGTGGCAATTTCAACACAAAAACAAAATTTAAAACCCAGTAATTTATTCTAAGCTATGTATACAGGAATATACAGATAAAGATAATTCTTATAATGAAACAATGAGACATAATTCAGCAAGTGATTTATTATATTAAATGTGAAAATTAATGAATGTGTAAAATGTGCTAACTTCCTATTAGGGAAAAAAAGCCCTTTAGCCACAAGTGTTAATGTGCTCTTCATGTCCTCATCAGAATATCCAAGCCCTCAGCCAGCGCAATTGTGCAAATTCAGGGCTTTGTTTGGTCTTTTTATGTCAAGACACTCATGACTGTTGCCAACCCCGCTAAGTGCATGCTAAATGCATGGAAGGCTCGTAAACACCTCCTACATCCCAAAGCCCTTGGAAGGCATCCGGAATACTGCCAGGAACTAAGGAACAAAACCAAAATCTCGGCCAAGGTTTTGCTTTCAAAGGCCATGTTGTCACCAACTCTGAATGCGTGGGTTCTAGTCCCATATCTCTCCCTGGAGAGCTCTGGGGCAACACCACATTGGGCCTCAGTGTTGTTTTCTGGGAAATGGGAAGCTGGGCATGATAATCTTGATTCTGATCAACTCCACCAGCCTTGAATAATGCTTTGCCAGGCCCTGGCTTTAACCCAAGGAGCTTCACTCCAGCAGTGGGAAAAGGGATCATGAACAGACATCTCTAGGACAAGCCAAGGAGTAAAGTAAGAGTATGCTGAAAGTACAGGCTCCACCCTATTCAGGGGGAAGACACAGGAGGTGAAAGAAGAGTACAGGAAGATAGTCCTAGTTGAATTTGGGGGGATAAAAATTAGGGGACCCCAAGTAGAATAAAAGGATGGGGGGAAGAATCAGGTAACTTCAGAGTCAACACTACATAATGGTTAGTCTGGCGCCCCCTAGCGGAGACAAGGGGAAAGCTATTTAACCTCTGACCATCACGTGCTCCATTGCACAACGGAGATAAGACATCAGCTCACGGTGGGAGAGTTACACGGTTCAATATATTCAATATGCCTGGATATTTCATATACATAGTCATCGTTAACCTACATGTAATTGTTAAGTTTTTAACACATGATACATATATTAATTATAGGTAATTAATCATTGCTTAATTTAGGTATTTAATAATTTAATATTTAATGTATTCTAAATGCCTCAGCCTCTGGGACTGTTAAATGTTTTAGTAGCTTCTACAAAAGGACCTGGCACACAGTAAGTACTCCATAAACATCTGTAGTTACTTATTTTTTTTTTTCTTTTTTGAGACGGGTCTCTTTGTCATCTGGTCTAGAGTACCATGACCTCATCCTAGCACACAGCAACCTCAAACTCCTTGGTTCAAGAGATCCTCCTGCCTCAGTCTCCTGAGTAGCTGAGACTACAGGCGCCCACCACAATATGGGCTAATTTTTCTGGTTTTACTAGAGACGGGGTCTGGCTCTTGTTCAGGCTGGTCTCGAACTCCTGAACTCAAGGGATACTCCCACCTGAGCCTCCTAGAGTGCTAGGATTACAGGCATGAGCCACTACACTCAGCCTATTATGATGATATTGATTACACTGAGCATAACTTGGTGTGATTTGAGAAGAGGGTGCAGTGTGTGTGTGTGAGGGCGGGAATTACTACGACTTACACAATCGACTTACACAATCGGTGAGGGCCAGATAAGCCAACTGCCAAAGGCCAACAGGCACCAGGATGAGGAGTTTGAATTTGACTATTCATAATGGGAGTCCTCATTTAGAGTCTATTGATTCTCAATGTAACAAGCATGATTATCTGATTTGACAACCTAGAGCAAACCAAAGGCAGGGAGCTGGCAGGCAGGAGAAAAGCAAATGCTGTTAGCATGAAAGCCTCACAATTCTGGGCCTCACGATCCCAACCACCTCCACTGCACCAGATCAATTCCAGGGTGGCGGGACACACCTGACTAAAGGTTGGTTTAGGTTAACTTAACATATGCTATTGAAGATGACCATTAACATATGAAAGGTTTTTAAATCTACCAAAATTATTTCAAAGATACAAAGCTTTTGAATTGAAAGAGGCGGGGGGATCTTTCAGCAGGAAAAATCATGTAGCTGGAATTCCTGGACAGAAAAGTCCGGCTATAGTCCTCTTGAAAATCATAAGAATGCTTCTCAAATGACAAAAAATGAAGATGTGGCCTTCTAATCCTGGAAAGCCATGGTCAGTGAGAAACTCAGGACCAACTTTGGGATGTTTCTCAAGTTAGCACACATCTCTGCAAGGAACCACCTGAATGACCCAAATCTGATTACAACTAGAATCCATCAAGCATGACCAGACTTGCACCCTGGTCTCTCTGAGCTGGTTATAAACACATCACCAGGCAAAGAAGAAACGTTCCCAGTTTCACTTTAAAAGTCAAAACCAAAATCCCCTTCTTTCCCATCCATGGGAAGCTTATAACCACATAAGGCAAAAGTCTGGAAATTCAAATCAAATACCTAGCTACCATGTGAAGTAAACTGCACCGCCAAGGTCTTTCTAACAGAAACACTTCACCCACAGAAAACCTTAAATTTAAGTTTAAATATTCAACAGTGGCAGAGACACTAAATCAATTACTTTTAGCCTGCTGGAATGTGAGGTTATGGACAGTCCCTGCCTGTTCACAGCTACATGGGGGCGATATGCCTGAGTTCTGGCCAGTGGAATATGGACCCAATATGGGCCACTTCCACACCCAGACCTTGTCACCTTCCCTGAAGGCCTCCAAACTCTCCCTCTAAAATTCACTACACACCAAATGCAGAGAAACCAGCGGGGAGGACTATACAAGCTGAAAGATGTCTAGATGGAGGAAGCCTGGGTCCCTGAATGGCCATCACGCCCCCTCCCCCTCCACTGCCAGACAGCTGTGGCCCATGCCGCAGGCAATAATGAGTGAACCTCTGAGAATCCAGAGGTGTGTGTTACCGGCATCAACCACCTAGACAAAACTGCCTTGTGTTAATGAGATGTCGTGAGAATCTCCCAGGTGGTCACAAAGCTACCAAAAAGGCACCAGTGATGTCTTAGAAATTTACCCCCATGGAGCTTAAATTAATTTCACAGACTTGCAACCTGAACATACTTGGTTCAGCTGCCTTTCAGAACGTGAAGCTAACCACTCCCTAAGGGAAACCCCTCGCTACTGCATTTTTCTTCTACCAGTTTGGTGACGACAAAAGGACAAAGCAGACAAGTTAGAAAGGTTCGTGTTAAGTGCAGCTGACAACCCTCAAGGAAAGGTTACAGGATGCTGGATGTGAGGAAAAGCTTGGCATCAACAACAGTCATTGAGGAAAACTGTTTAAGGCAGAATGTCAAAATGTTTATTTCTACAGCAAAGTATAATTTGCATTTTATACATTTACATTTACCTCAATGACTAGCACAATGCAACCCTTTGACAAAGGGCTGCATTCCAACTTTTCTTAAGAGAAACTAGAGAGGCAACTTGTCTTAACAAGCCAGTAACACCTGCATTGGTTTGGCAGGACTCTCCCACGATATGTAAATAGCGAACTGCCAATAAGCTTGTTCCAGAACAAAGGAGGAAAACTGGATTCCCTTGTCTGATGTCTCTGCTGTCAGGAAGTATTTTCTTTATATGTTGTCCATATAGCAAGAAGAATACTGTCAAAAATCGGGGAAATGAATATATGCTAAAAGGAGGGGAGGGCCTGGATTTAGCTGCCAGTTTCCTAAAAAATAGGACAGACTCTACTTCAAGAACAATTCACACTACTAAGAAATTGTTTTCTCGTTAAGACACTGCCCATCAAAAGACTAAGCTTTAAATATTTAAGTCAAATCATTTCAAACATGCTCACCAAGATTTCCCAGGATTATGGCCCAAACAGCAATGGGAGGTGGTTTCCCACCACCCAAGACCATCGCATACCTGGATCGAAGCAAAAATTCCAAAAAATCTCCATTTCTGCCACGTTGGAATTATCAGAGTGTGTGATGAGCAATTCCTGAATAGGGAACAAGTACATCTGATTCACGGCCCATTTACCTCTAGTACCCTCTTGTCATATCAAAACTAGAGCACTGAACGGTGACTGAGAATTTAACTTCTGGAACCAAAAAGATGACTAGGTGAGTTATTTAACATGACTAAACTTCAGTTTCTTATCTATAAATGAACTTCCTAGTACTACTAATACATAACCCCCTCCCAGGTGACCCGTGAGAGTTGAGCACATAATCCTGGTCTCGGAATGTAAACAATAGGAAAGGTTACTGATGGAGACCAGTGTACATCAGGCAGCACAGCAGTGCCAGGGCCCCTGCAAATCACAGGAAGGCTGAGAAACAATGAAATCGCAGGAGTTCTACAAAAGAGCCTCCTTGTTCACAAAATATATTCCTCGACCCCAGATTTCACAGTTAGATGTTGTTTTTAAAATTATCTCTCTTCTTAAAAAATGCATGCTAAGGAGAAGTAATTTTGATCCTTACCCATATAAAAGTGTTCACTGACTCCATCAGTAAAAACAGGGTCATTTTATAAATGAGCAAATTGAACCTCAAAGAGGTCAACTTGCTCACCCAAGTTCTTGGAAGTAGCCAAGCAGAAATTCTAGTGCAGGTTTACTTGACCTCAATTTCATGCCCCTTTCCTGTAGGATTTTGCCAGGTACTTATGATTACATTCCTACCTAAGGGAAGGTTTTTATAGTCAGAGACAGTGAGGGGAAGAAAACAAAAAAGAACATGAAAGTATTATGTAAATAAAAGGGAATGGAAGAGGTAGGACATGCTACAGAAATTAGTGCTGGAAAGCACCCTTTTAACAAAGCTCAGGCAGCCCTTGGGAAACAGCTAGCAAACTTCTGAAACCCATAGCACACACAACCTTTAAATTATAACAGCTACTCACTAGCCCAGTGCAAAAAGAAGGCTTATATGTAAGGTGTGTCCTATATGTTATTTAATAAGATACAGCAAACTCAAATTTAAATTCTTCTTGCAATACTTTGAGAGGCAGAGAAGCAAAGTTTTCATGTGTAAATTACCTTTTCTAAGAATGTGAATACATTTTGGAAGCAGACATTTGCTTTTGAGTGTATCTGATAATCCTGGAAGTTCAGAACATTTCAAAAAAGTACTTCTAAGAGAAGGAAGTACATCGGGAAAATTATTTAGCTCCCCTTCTATGTTTTTCCCCCAGTATATTTCTTTAATAACAAATCCTTGCAATTGAGTTTCAATGGCATTCTGGGAGACTCCCATCTGGGTTCTAAATAATCACCATTTGCAACATTTGTAGGTGAACATTATGTTGGTTCACAATATAGAGAAAAGAAAGACAGACTGTTCTTTTAATGTCATTCATGATGTGTGGGAGCAAAATAATTTATACTAAAACTCAAGAGTTAAATAAACTGCCCTTAAAAAAAAAAATAAGCAGATGCTTTTGAAGTGAGGACACTACTTTATGCCCCCAGAGTGCTCACCCACTGAGTGAATGCAGCCAGCACGGCAACGGAACAGATTCTGAGAACTTCTAAAGGGAATCTCAAATGTGATTTCCCGCATGGCAGACAAACAGTACTACTACTACCGAGAAGAACGTTGATTGAGGAGTTACACTATGAGTTTTATGCATAAAAGCTCACAGTGTCTTCCCAACAATCCTGAGAGAAAGACATTATTATTATCAGGACCATTTCTCATTTACAGAAAAGAAAACTGAAGCCAAGGAAAATTAAGCCTCCCATCTCAGGTAGGTAAGTAGTGGCAGACTGCACTGATCCTTAGCTGGATTAGGTAATAAAAGAATTTGGATATTAAGGAAAATTAGGAGATTCAACAGCAGGAATTAAGCTTGTTGCTATTGAAGGTATCCTGAGAACAAATACAGAGAAATGATGACTTGGGGTAGGATGTATGATATAAAAATGTTAGAAGGACCACTAAACTCTTTGACTCTACTTTTGAGGAAGAAAAAGAACAAAAACAGTCAAAATATATAATGAAAAGAAAGCATGTATCCCTTTAAATTGCTCTCCCTGCCTTAAATACATAGTATAGCAAACAGCACCTACACCAGTTTTTCCTAAATCAGGACCTGTGTGTGTGTGTGTGTGTGTGTGTGTATAAGTTTTTCTTTTTAATCTCAACCTGGTATAAAGACATAATAGCCTGGTTTATTTTCTGTTCTGTTACCTTTTTTTAAAATCAATATTGGTCCCAAACCTCTAAAATTACTTTATAAATCTCAAAAAAGGTCTTCACCCTCAGTTGAAAAGCACTATTCAGATGGAAATTATAATTTTCCACTGTTTATATTTTTAAAACACCCATGTTTTACAAACAGGAGTGGTCACATGGACTTGCTAAATTTAGCACTTGTGCGTAGGCCCTGGGAGTCGACCCAGTACAAGGATTCTTAGCATAGGATCAATCCCTGGAGCATTTTCAAAGGTATTTGAACCTCCTGGAACTAATAAAAAGTTACGTGCACAGACACACCCACATTTGTATAAAGAACAAGTTTCATGGCTTCTACCAGATTTTCAAAAGAGTGGGATCCACAAATTTTAGATATTTATTTTATTCCTTTAATTTTGGGTGAGAATCACCAAGCCTTGCAACAAAACGTAAGTAAATAATATAAATAAAATTTAGATGCCTAAAGAGGATATCATATGATGGCAAAAGAAAAAGTTGTCACAGAAGAGTGACAATAAGGTAGGACATAAATAACATTCATTCGTTTATTCTACAAATTGAGTGCCTCCCAAGGGTGGTATCAATTAAGATTCTGGGCATTAATTTAGAAAGGGAGGGAGTTAAATGAGAGGGCTTCTGGTGTTACAATATGACTCTGAAATCTGCCAAGTTGAAGATTGTCACCTCCTTGTCTCCTGCCCCCCACAGAGAACCTGACAGAATGCTAAGAAATATGGTTACTTTACATGAAAATCATATTGCTTTACCATTACATTAACAGCCAAAATGTTTCAAGAAAAGGTTTAGGGCGACACCTGTGGCTCAAAGGAGTAGGGCGCCTGTCCCATATACCAGAGGTGGCAGGTTCAGACCCAGTCCCGGCTAAAAACTGCAAAAAAAAAAGAGAGAGAGAGAGAAAAGGTTTATAATAATTTAGCCACCTTCAGATGAAAAGGCATGAGCATTCTTCATAAGGGAGAATATGTTATGAGGGATAAACCAGACATTTGAAAGTCCATTAAAATGCATGGCATTCTTTTCACTCAATAATTGGGGCATAATTAGTTCTCTCACTGAAATGTAATCAAAACTTTTGGTTTGACCTTTATCAGATCAGAAGCATTAAAACAATTATATTCCTGAGCTCAAACAGCATTAAGCATGATGACCCTGTCTGTTTCCTTCCACAGGGATACTCAACTAAAATAGTCCCCTGGCCTCTCTGGCCCTTCAGAATGGCTCTCAGGAGTAAGTCATTGACTTGGACAGAGGAGAGGGTTTGGGAGAATGACCCATACATGCCTAGCTCAAGCCCTCCAGGCCCCTGGGAGAATCCAAGGTCTGGCCCACTCTAAATCACACAGCAGGTAATTTTAGAGACCCTGCCCAATGGAAGGAAGCCTACTGGTGTCCAGCAATAGGTCTGCACAGTGGGGTAAGACCATACAACTCGAATGGCCAGGGATACTGGGGAACCTACTGTTGCTATACCTCCAAGTCACAACCTCCAATCCTACATTACCAATAATAGATTTTTGGTTTCCTTCTGCTAACTCCTCCATCTTCTTTGATTGGTCCAGAAATTGAGGCGGGAAAAAGGGTTTCTCAAATTCCAATAAGCTCTATCCTCCCCATTTTCTCAATTTCAAGTGGATTGACAACACTTAAAATACTGTGCTTTACTCATCTGTGACTGTCCAGTTGGGGACAGACTACATGTGGCTACTTGACCAGATAATCACCCTACACATTCACATCCTCACCCAGCAGAGAAGTTCCTAGAAACCATGACATGTAACCAATCACACAGCTCAAGAGGATTTTAGAAAGAAGGTATTTTTATCCAGGTTAACGTCCCATCACAGATGAAAGGCAGGGTTGCAAGGTCAAGTCAAACAGGAATTCAGTTACAGCTCCCAGGTCTTCACAGAAAGAGAATTTAATGCTATTGGTCAAAGTGAATGTCCAACACAACTAAAATCAAGTGTGAGTGTTTCAGTATACCCCAACAGGACACTAAAGTTCAGGATGAATTATCAGTGATTTAGTAGGCAGTCAAGAGACTCTTTGTCTGCAGATAGAATATCTAAGAGCCCAAAACCAACATTCAGGTTCCTACTTAGATTTTTCTATATTTGCAAATCTGATTAGCGAAACCTGCCAACTTTATCACGGTACATCCAACAAAATTTACTACTTGGAAAATAATTCTTTTGGGCTTTCAGGCTGGGAGGAAAAAAAAAATGAAAGAGTTCTGCATATAAATCTCCTTGACATTATTTTACCTTTATCTTGATAATGTTACTAAAAAGATCAAGTCCCGTTCAGCCTGGTTTCTCATTCAGAATACTTCCTCTGTATGTCGACATTATAAAATGGCCTCCAAGTTCTGAATCAAATTTTTGTATCTCTAGAGCATCACAAAGGGGCTAAACTTCTACTCCTGTGGCTTCACATCATTACATACAACCTAAAGGTTGTGAGGCCTTCTGTTTCTGGTACCCTAATTTCTGCTGCTCAACAAGCTAAATGCCCAGATGTCAACATAATCAAATCATCCTTGGGGAGGATGAATTGAAAAACAAATGATAATACATGTTCAAAGGCTGCTCAACTGGATATATACAAGGATATGTCCCAGTCTGTTTTTAGTTCTTTTGGGCATGTATGTGGGAGTGGAATTGTTGGGTCATATGGTAGTTCTGGCATTTAATATTTGGAGGAACCACCAAATTGTTTTTCATAGCAGCTATATGACTTTATGTTCTTGCTAGCAATGCACAAAGGTTCCAAATTCTCCAAATTCTTGCCAACATGTGTTATTTTCCATATTTTCTTAATTACTATAACCCTCTGGTGAGAATAAAGTAGTACTTCACTGTGGTATTGATTAGCATTCTCCTGAAGATGTTGAGCATCTTTTCATGTACTTATTTGCCCACCTGTATATTTTCTTTGGAGTAGTGTCTATTCAAGTCCTTTGCCCATTTTTAATTGATTTTTTTTTTTTGGTTCCTGATCAGTTGTATCACTAATGTTCACATATGCAAAATTCATAGTAAGCAAACAGTAGAAACAACCCAATGCCCATCAAACAATGAATGGATAAACAAAACACATGTCTACATATGAATCACATAGAAACATACATATATAAAAAATATACATGGGCTGGGCACAGTGACTCACACCTGAAATCTTAGCACTCTAGGAGGCACAAGTGGGTGGATGATGGGAGCTCAAGAGTTCAAAACCAGCCTGAGCAAAAGCAAGATCCCATCTTTACGAAAAAATAGAAAAATTAGCCAGGCAGAGTGGCAGGTGTCTATAGTCTCAGGGAGGCTGAGGCAAGATCCCTTGAGCCCAGGAATTTCAGTTAGCTATGAAATATGACACCATGGCAGTCTAGCCTCGGACAACAGAATGAGACTCTGTCTCAAAAAAGAAAAAAAAAAACCAGCCTAAGTAAGAGGAATTTTCCTCTTTATAGGAAAATTAGCCAGGTATGGTGGTAAGCTAAGGCAGGAGGATCACTAGGAGTCTGAGGTTTCGGTGAGCTACAATCCCACCAGTACAATCTAGCCTGGACAAGACAGCAAGATGATATCTCAAAGATATGTGTGTGTGTGTGTGTGTGTGTGTGTGTGTATGCATACACACACGTATATGTATATACAATGAAAAATCATTGGGCCAAAAAAGGAATGCTATATCTTACAAGACAAACAAACCTTGAAAATGTTATGCTAACTATAAGGTATCTAGAATAGGCAAATTCACAGATACAGTGAAAAGAATAGAAGTTACTAGGGATGGGGGAAGGGCAAGATAAAAATGGGAAATTATTGCTTAATGGATGCATTTTCTGTTTTGGATAATGAAAACATTCTAGAAGTAGATAGTGGTAATGGTTGTGCAATTATTCACTTAAAAATGGTTAGAATGTTAATTTTGCATATGTAGATTTCACTAAATCCTCCCCCCAAAGTCATTTGTACTTCTAAATATAATTATGCAAGAAAAATATCTGCAACATAAGACAAATGAGGGGCTTTGGTCGATGACAGTCGAGTTAAGAGTCTCGCGAGCAGGTATGCACCAGGAAATGGCCTTGAGAGTATATGGTATCAGAGGCATAGGATAACCTCAGCTGTACACAGGCCATTAAGTGATGGGTCAGTGACTCCGTCTACCCCTCAGAGATTCACTAGATGTGGAATTGAAAGTGAGGGCATAACATAAGAGGGATACCGGAAGTTATGTAGGTGAACTCAATGCACCAACTGGCCAAAAGTAGCATTCATTGTCAGCTGGCCTACACCTCCGCCCCAAACTGAGATTCCTCTACACAAGTGGAGGTCAGTTCACACTACCTTCCTGGAGTATGTTATTCTCCATATTCTTCTGTGCTCTGAAATATTTCAGGATAGAATTATAAAAGAAAGTAAAAATTGCTCCTTGGCTGGGTGCAGTGGCTCATACCTGTAATGCCAGCACTTTGCAAGGCTGAAGCAAGAGACTAGCTTGAGGCTAGGAGATCCAGACCAACCTGGGCAACATAGCAAGACCCTGCCTGTACCAAATATTTAAAAATTGGTTGGGTATGGAGGCATACAAGTGTAGTCCCAGCTACTCGGGAGGCAGGATTGCTTTTGGCCAGGAGTTTGAGGCTGCAGTGAGCTGTGATTGTATCACTGCACTCCAGCTGAGGTGACAGAGTGAGATCCTGTCTCAAAAAAAAAAAAACATTGTCCTTGTAACATATAAGAAGACAAAATGATAGAATTAAGTGCCAGAAAAGTTTAACCCTTCTTTACATCTTTCAAAGACCAACTTAGCAAAGGAGAAAAAGAAGTCTAGAAGGAAATAATCTAAACCTGTATGATGAGAACCTCTGGAAGCAGGTTAAGGGTTGATTTTGACTGCCATTTTGTTTTTTTTGTTTTTTTTGTTTTTTTTTTGCTTAGCTGTATATTCTAATGCTTCTACAATGAACATGCATGATCATCAAAAGAAAGGCCAGCTCGCAGCCTGACTTCTCTCCAGTTTCCCTTGCTCCTTCTTCTGCTCCTTGGCCGGAATGCATCCTTCTGGCTCCCTGTATCCCACCTGCCTACAGGATGGTTCTGGCTCCCATTCGCACAGGTGTGCTCGTGCAGGGCATTCCTCTAAGTCAGAACACATGTTCCTTCATTCCCTGCTCACAACAGCTCTATGAGGGACTACCGCCACCTCCCCTCTTACAGGGGAAGGAACTGAAGCCCCAAGAATGACACCAACTTTCCCCTAAGTGTCTTGGCTGACTTCAAATCCATGCTTATCAAATAAGAATGTTATAATACAGGGTGTACCAAGGGTCACCCATAAAGTCACTATGTGTAGGGTAAATGGGAAATTATAGCTAAATGTGCCTTATTTACAAAATAATCATTACGAAATTTTACAAAGTATTTACAAAATATTCTCAATGTGTTCGCCACCTCTCTATAAGTTTTCATATTTATTTCCCATTTATAAATGACGACTCCAAAGCACAGAAAGTTTAAGTGACTTGCCCAAGGCCACATAGCCAATAACCAGTGGAGTTGATATTTTTATTCTCAGGGTACTATTCTTAGCATCTTTTCTACCTCTATCTTTAAGATTGCTGCCTCAAACCTACCCCAGAATTCTAGACTTCCACTGCATAGACAGGTGATCAACTACACAAACAGAGTAAGTGGCGTTCATGCTGGAGACAAAGATTTTGCCTTGTTTTGGCTTCCAAACAACAACATAGATCTCTAAATTGTTGCTTTGCTCCAATTACTTACCTATGTAAGAAACTTGGGCTACCACCGTACAAGGAAGTGATGGACCCCTACCCCACAACTGTACCCTGCAGTAGTGTCATCAAAGCAAACAGTGGGCCCAGCGCCTGTGGCTCAACAGGCTAAGGCGCCAGCCACGTACACCTGAGCTGGCGGGCTCGAATCCAGCGCGGGCCCGCCAAACAACAATGACGGCTGCAACCAAAAAATGGCCAGGCGTTGTGGCAGGCGCCTGCAGTCCCAGCTACTTGGGAGGCGGAGGCAGGAGACTCGCTTGAGCCCAGGAATTGGAGGTTACTGTGAGCTGGACGCCACAGCACTCTACCCAGGGTGACAGCTTGAGGCTCTGTCTCAAAAAAAAAGCAAACAGTGAATACACAAACACTGTAATAATCAAACGAAAGAACAGAATTTTTCTTTATGGTTTAATATTATCAGAGAATTAAACTTTATATTTGAAACTGAAGAAGCTGGCCACGTGCAGTGGCTCACACCTATATTCCGAGCTCTCTGGGAGAATGAGGCAGGTGGATCACCTTAGCTCAGGAGTTTAAGACCAGCCTGAGGAAGAGCAAGATCCCTATCTTTACTAAAAGGAGAAAAATTAGCTGGACACTATGGAGAGCATCTGTAGTCCCATCTACTTAGGAGGCTGAGGCAGCAGGATCACTTGAACCTAGGAGTTTAAGGTTGCTGTGAGCTAGGCTGTCTCCCTGGCACTCTAGCCTGGGCAACAGAGTGAGAGTCTTTCCATAAGTAAATAAATATTAATTTTTTAGAAATTGCCTCAGCGCCCCTAGCACAATGGTTACAGCACCGGTCACACACACCTCGGGCAAAATCTGATGGGTTCGAACCCGGCCCAGGCCAGCTAAACAACACTGACAAGTGCAATAAAAAATAGCCGGGCGTGGTGGCGGGCACCTGTAGTCCCAGCTACTCGGGAGGCTGAGGCAGGAGAATCGCTTAATCCCATGAGTTTGAGGTTGCTGTGAGCTGTGACACCACAGCACTCTACCAAAGGCAACATAGTGTGACTCTGTCTCAAAAAAGAAAGAAAATTGAAGAAGCCCACCCCTTCACAAATCAGCTTTGTACATCACCCCCTCTACACCTTGCAAGGCCAGCTTTCCCTACTGCTCACACAGAGCACCCTCAAAAAACAATGGCGCTGTGTATGTAAACACTCTGGTCCCAGTGAGATCCTTAACCCCACTCCCACAGGTTAGCAGCCGAACTCCCCACCAATTGATAATATGACCAAACCATTTCCTGGTTGGGTTTTTCTTATGGTTATAGTTCTGTTCCATTTTTCTTGTGGGTAATATCAATGCCCCATCTGCAAGGGATGGACTCAACTATTCTTTTCTCTGGAGAAGGTCATGTCTCTCTCCTGCCTTTCTGTCATAACCAGCTCAGCTGGGAGACTTTCTAGAGAAAGATCATTAAAGTGAAAGGGCTGCACCAGGCCATTAACTGAGAATGCCCTCTTACTAGCTAAGAAGGCGGCTGAAATTTTAAAAGAAACTTCCTATCTGCATAGCAAACCCAAAAAGATGCAAAGAAAACCAAACAGGCAAGGGAGGGAAGGGGGAAGGTTGGGATTGCGGGAGGTAATTGGTGGGACCACATCTACAGTGCATCTTGGAAGAGCACAGGCGGAACTTACTGAATGCAAAGTTTTCTTTTAAAAGAAAATATGGATTTTAGATTTAGACAGACCTTAATTTGAATTCCCAAATCCCCACTCCATCACTTGCTAGCTGTAACTTGGATTATTTAACTTGATCAAGCTTCTGATTCCTTAGTCATTGAATGGGCATAACTACTACTTAATTGGGTTGTTGTAAATATAAACATGACTATTTTTTAGTCATCGAATGGGCCTAACTCCTACTTAATTGGGTTGTTGTAAAGATTAAGATGGGTTAATGTGCGAGTTAACATCTAGGGCTAAAAATGGGCTAATACCAAGGAATATGATCATTCAGGTTAAAATTAAACTTAATTAAAACTTAACATTTAAATGTTACATGCTCAGTAAAAGTTAATTTTTGTTATTGTTGTCTCTTCTTGCTGCTAAGACATTCTTACCATTAGTAATAGTCTGAAATGTGCCATAGGAATGTACCACTAGTAAAGTAACTGAGTTTGTTTCATCTTGGACAGTGTTTCTAATCTATGGTGCATCTGTGGATTGGAGGTGCCTAAGATTGGAGGCAATGTAGTGTTATTATCATTGCCTGCTGCATTCTGTCCCAAGTGGGTCCTGTCGGAATTGCATCTCAGGCTATTACCGTCTCTCCCCTCTGCTCATCCACACAGGTCTCCTGGTCTCCCCAGGCTCCTGGGATCCTGCTTCCTATTTTTGCAAAGCTTCTTACAGAGAGACTTAGACGGAGAGGGGATGGGCAGGGTGTCCCCACGGGACTTCCCGCAGCCTCCCAATTAGACTAGTTGTGGGGAGACTCCGGAGGAGGGAGGTCTGGGCCCATGCCAGGAGTGTGGCTGTGAGTCTGGGGAGAGAGAAAGTAGAGCAGGGAGAGGGAGCTGAACTCTCTAAGCTGCCGGTTCTGTTTTGGGCACGGCAGTTGCTTGTGCTGTCAGGAGGAATTGAGCTCATTCGCAGAGGCGAGCTGCCGGGGCCTCACAGGTTTCCCTGTGTCTCTGGGGCTGGCTAAAACCTTGGCTGTGCCCAGTGGGGGTGATAGAGCTTCCAGGCTGGGGAGCATGGAGCATGTGATACTGAGCGCACCATCCTGGACGATTCCCTGGCATTTGAAGTCTTCATCGTTTGACTTTTTACCGTAGACACACTTTGGTCTTGCCGCTCACCCAGGCGGGCCTGGGTCTCCCTATCTCCTTTCGTACTTAGCTCCCTCCTGCCTCTTTACCTTTGTCCCTGCAGTCCCATGCCCTTCTTTTTGCAGATGAGGAAATTGAACCTGAGGGGGATCAAACAACCTGCTCAAGGGTCCCATAGCTGGTGAATGGCACAGCTGGAATTAGAACCCGGGTTTTAATGACTCAAGAGCCCAAGCTCTTTGCCATTATACTCTACGACCTCTCAAATTTTATTGTGAATTTTGGTACAATTTGTCACATTAGACATGATTGTATGCTGGCACATCTGCCTCCCGTATGCAAAGATTGCATACTTTTCATCTCTGTATCTTCTGGGCTGAGCACAGAGCCTGACATACAGCAGAGAGCTTGGTGCATGTTTAAGTTACCTAGTCAGACCCTGCCTCCACCGTTTATCAGCTCTGTGGCTTCCAGTGACTCACTTAAAGCTTTCTGAGCCTCAGTTTCCTCACTAGAGGACGAGAACACCTGCCCCGGGATTTGGTGAGTTGACTTATTTGGCACTTGGTGCATTCTAGTTGTGGCAGACATTTTTATTTTCTTTTGGGGCACCCAATCTTGTGTATTCTCAGTTGACGCTGTTCAGTAGGATCTACCTTAATCTCCAGCTCCAGGGAGCGTGCCATGGCCATGACCCTAGCTGGCCTGGCCAGTCAGAGGGCTGAGTTATTCTGGTCACAGGGATTTTTGATTGATTCACAGGCAGACATGTGACCTGAAAGGGGCAATCCTTGCTTGGGACTTAGGCTAGAAATAGCAGGAAGACGCACATTCCATCCTTCTGGGATAGTGGATGCTAAGGGCCATGTAAATAGCGAGATATGTTGCCACCAGGTGGAAAGGATTTTTCTGAATGAAGCCAGCTCAGAAGAAAGAGTCAAGAGGAGAGTGAGAGAGAGCCCTCTGATCGCTCTGTCTGCATCTGAAGCCTTGACTTTCCCAGCCACATAAACCAACACACTTGTGTACACCCCTGTGCTCTCTCTCTCTCCTACCTTGAGTAAAGTTGCTTTTGTCACCCATGAGTGAAATTTATGTTTGACATACTAGGTGTTTAAAAATGGAGAGCCTTGTCTTTGAGTCTTCACCAGTGGGCACTGAATGAAATGATATGTGCTTGTTAAAAGATCAGATTTAGCACAGATTAAATGACTAGGTAGGCGGTCAAGGGGAAGACAATTAACAGAGTCCAGAATTCACAGGGCAGAAAGCTCTTCAATATGGAAACTGGGTATGGAGGCTGAGTAATTTTCTTGTATGACAGCCACAGTGGTGGTGGCAGGTGAGAATGACCGGGTGGGCTGGGGCAGGTTGTCAAGAGACTTCACTGTCCTGAGAATGTGTTGGAGGATGAATAGTGGAGGGTGAAGCCTAAGGCTGGTAGACCATGTAGGGAACTTAGTGGAGATGAAGGAGGACAGTGGAAGTAGGTATGAGACACAAAGTTAATCTTGCATAAGTATAAAACAGACCAAGGGCAGAGACATAAGTTGGGGGCCAGTTTGGCACAGTACAAGCCCTACACATTGTAAGATTTCGAGTTCCAAGTTGGTTTGGTTGATTATTTTTTTTAATGAACTGAGCTTGTCAGCTATGATTGAATAGTATCTGAAGTTTCATTAACTTTATTCCTTCATTCAGGAAATATAATATTTATAGAGCACCTGTCACATGCCAAGCATTATACTAGACTCTTGGGATTCAGCTTGTAAAAAAGAGTGTTCTGGACATCCCAGAGTGCACATTCTCATGGAGTGATGAGTATGGAATATGTCAGGTGGAGACGAGAGCTGAGAGAGAAAGAAATCTGGGGGTGGTCAGGGAGTGGGGCATAAGGTGTTATTAAGCAGGGCATTCAAAGGGAGTTACATTGCTAAGGAAGTTTACCATTACCTCAGAACGCATGAGCCACCTGCTCAGTAATTTCTGGGAGAATGTTTATAATGTAATGCTAAATGAAAAAAAATCAGCATAGGAATTAGGATGCAACAAAGATTGCATTTTTACCCTGGGGAAATCTTGAATCTGATTTGATCTTTAAATTTATTTATTTTTTTATGACTAAATGAAAGGTAAGCTCACATCACAACCAATTAGAACACAAGAGCGTATTGTAAGCCTCAGGTGAGCACAGCTTCTCCGGGTACTGTCGGCTTCTGACCTTCAGCGTTCCTCCTCTAGTGCAGTGCCTTGAACTAAAACCTTCCAGAGTGTTCTGAGCAGCGTTGTGTGAAATGGGGGCAAGCAGACTGTTTTCTCCAGGTCAGTGGAAGGATGTGATGAGTGGAGGTGGCTGTTTCAAACTGGCTCTCTGGACTCCAGAGTCACTTGATACTTACAAGCATTTTGGGATTCTGAAATCCAATCATTATCTTTTCCTTCCTTATTTTGTGGGAGGGAATCACCAAGTGCTGTTGTGCATACCCCATTTCTGAGTTTTAGGGGCTGTCCTGGTTTGGACTCCTTCCCCATCACTGCTCACTCGCCTGCCTGCCCGAGTCTCCCCTCATGCTCAGGGCTGGGCTGTCGGAAAGCAATCCTGCAAGGCGTGTGAAGTGTGCATCATTCTGTTGTTCAGAACTGCTGAATGCTACCCAGGCCTAGTGGCAGGTGCCTGTAGTCCCAGCTACACAAGGAGGCTGAGGCTGGAGGATCCTTTGAGGCCAGCCTGGGAGGCTACATTGTGACATCCTGTCTCAAAAGAATTTTAAAACATGCCTGAATGTTTAATAACTTTAAAGAAAACCCCAACTTTATGGAGATATACTGTACATGCTGTAAAATTCACGTTTTTAAATGTGCAATTCAATGACTTTTAGTAAATGTACTGGCTTGTGCAGCTATAACCACCATCCAGTTTGAGAACGTTTTCATCGCCTTGTTAAGGTCCTAGTCCATGTTTCTCGTCCCTAGCCTTCGGCAGATAATTTATTTCCCGTCCCTGTGGATGTGCCTTTCCTGGACATTTCATGTAGATGGGATTGTAGAGGGTGTCGGCTTTTATGCCTGGTGTCTTTCACTTAGTATAACATTTCTTTCTTTCTTTTTTTTTTTTTTTTGAGACAGAGCCTCAAGCCGTCACCCTGGATAGAGTGCTGTGGCATCACAGCTCACAGCAACCTCCAATTCCTGGGCTCAACGAGGCTCCTGCCTCTGCCTCCCAAGTAGCTGGGACTACAGGCGCCCGCCACAACGCCCGGCCATTTTTTGGTTGCAGC
>CAUYRH010113671.1:0-28484 GCA_963574655.1 Perodicticus potto | reverse complement strand
CCACATACACCTGAGCTGGTGGGTTCGAATCCAGCCCACGCCCGCCAAACAACAATGACGGCTGCAACCAAAAAATGGCTGGGCGTTGTGGCAGGCGCCTGTAGTCCCAGCTACTTGGGAGGCAGAGGCAGGAGACTCACTTGAGCCCAGGAGTTGGAGGTTGCTGTGAGCTGTGATGCTACGGCACTCTATCCAGGGTGACATCTTGAGGCTCTGTCTAAAAAAAAAAAAAAAAAAAAGGCTTGGTGCCTGTGCCTAAGGTGTCAGCCACATACACCTAAGCTAGCGGTTTCGAATCTAGCTCAGGCCCTCCAAACAACAGTAATGGCTGCAACCATAAAATAGCCAGGTGTTGTGGCAGGTGCCTATAGTCCCAGCTACTTGGGAGGCGGAGGCAGGAGAATCCCTTGAGCCTAGGAGTTGGAGGTTGTTGTGAGCTATAATGCCACAGCACTCTACCCAGGGTGACAGCTTCAGGCTCTGTCTCAAAAAAAAAAAATTAAAAAATGATAACTGCAACCAAAAAATAGCTGGGGGTTGTAGTAGTTAGTCCCAGCCACTTGGGAGGCTGAGGCAAGAGAGTCACTTAAGCCCAAGAGTTGGGGGTTGCTGTGAGCTGTGATGCCACAGTACTCTACCAAGAGTGACATAGTGAGACTTTGTCTTAAAAAAAGAAAAAAAAAAAGAGAAAAAAGAAATAGCAATAATAGCTAACAATAAAATAGAAGAATTATTACAATATACTATACTAAAAGTTGTATGAATGTGGTCTTTCTCAAAATACGGTAATATTTTGGCCCCATGGTTGGTAATGGGTAACTGAAGTCACAGAAAGTGAACCAGTGGATAGGAGAGACAACTGTATATGTTTTTAAGGGTTTTTTTTGTTTTTTTTTTTTTTGTGTGTGAAACAGAATCTCACTCTGTTGCCCTGGGTAGAAAGCCATGGCATCATTGTAGCTCACAGCAACCTCAAACTCTTGGGCTCAAACAATCCTCCTGCCTCAACCTCCTGAGTAGCTGGGACTACAGGTACCCACTTCAATGCCCAGCTAGTGTTTTCCTATTTTTAGTAGAGACAGAGTCTTGCTCTTGCTCAGGCTAGTCTGGAACTCCTGAGCTCAAGGGATCCAAGTATCTTGGCCTCCCAGATGCTCAGATTACAGGAATGAGTCATCAAGCCTGGTCAAGGCTTTGTTTTTTTAAAAGAGACAAGGTCTTAGGCGGGTATGGTGGCTCCACCTGTAATCCTAGCTCTCTGGGAGGCTGAGGCTAGTGGAGTGCCTGAGCTCATAGGTTCGAGACCAGACTGAGCCAAAGTGAGACCTTGTCTCTTAAAATTAGCTGGGTGTTGGCTCGGCGCCTGTGGCTCAGCGGGCTAAAGCGCCGGCCACGTACACCTGAGCTGGCGGGTTCGAATCCAGCCCGGGCCCGCCAAACAACAATGACGGCTGCAACCAAAAAATGGCCGGCCGTTGTGGCGGGCGTCTGTAGTCCCAGTTACTTGGGAGGCAGAGGCAGGAGACTCGCTTGAGTCCAGGAATTGGAGGTTGCTGTGAGCTGTGATGCCACGGCACTCTATCCAGGGTGACAGCTTGAGGCTCTGTCTCAAAAAAAAAAAAAAAAATTAGCTGGGTGTTGTGGCGGGTGCCTGTAGTCCCAGCTACTTGGGAGGCTGAGGCAAAAGGATGACTTAAGGCCAAGAGTATGAGGTTGCTGTGAGCTATGACACCCCAGCACTCTACCAAAGGCAACAAAGTAAGATTCTGTCTCCAAAAAAAAAAAGAGAGAGACAAGGTCTTGTTCTGTTGGCTAGGCTTACCTTGAACTCCTAGACCCAAGGAATCCTCCCACCTTAGCCTCTTGAGTAGCTGGGACTCCAAGCGTGCATTACAAGTTTATTAGAGCAGGTTTTTTTTTTTTGAGACAGAGCCTCAAGCTGACACCCTGGTAGAGTGATGTGGCATCACAGCTCACAGCAACCTCCAATTCCTGGGCTCAAGCGAGTCTCCTGTCTCTGCCTCCCAAGTAGCTGGGACTACAGGCGCCCGCCACAACCCCCTGCCATTTTTTGGTTGTAGCCGTCATTGTTGTTTGGCGGACCCGGGCTGGATTCGAACCTGCCAGCTCAGGTGTACGTGGCTGGCGCCTTAGCCCTTTGAGCCACAGGCGCCGAGCCAAGAGCAGTTTTTTTTTTGTTTGTTTGTTTGTTTTTTCAGTTTTGCCTGGGACCAGGCTTGAACCCACCAACCCGGTATATGGGGCCAGTGTCCTACTCCTTGAGCCACAGGTGCCACCCCAAGAGCAGTTTTAAATGGAGAAGAAAATTGGGAAGAAGGTTGATGCAGAAATTTTCCACATACCATTTATCCCTACATGTGCATAGCCTTCCCCATTATCAACATGAATTTTTGTTTTTAAAGAACTTAAAGGCTAATCCGAAGGTAGTGAGTTATCTCACTTGATTATTCACAGTTACAGATTGAACTCCTTGTTCTACTCTTACCCTCTTTCCCACTACTGTACTTGACTAGTCTTAAAAAAACAAACAATGAATTTAAAATAGTGCCATATAAATGTGGTTCAGTAACTGCTTTTTGGTCATGATCATATGAAACAGTCCACAGGAGTGCCAGCCTGGGATGGTGGGTGGGCTCATTCTGGAAAAAGAGGGGCCACACTGTGGAGGTGTGACTATAGGACTTGTACCCACAGGCTGGCAAAGGAGGAGGTAAGCCGGCAGGAGCTGAGGCAGCGGGTCCGCATGGCAGACAATGAGGTCATGGACGCCTTTCGCAAGATCATGGCTGCCCGACAGAAGAAGCGTACTCCCACCAAGAAGGAAAAGGACCAGGCCTGGAAGACTCTGAAGGAGCGTGAGAGCATCCTGAAGCTACTGGATGGATAACCCTCACCCCTGCCTTCCCTGGCCTGGGGGAGTGGAGGGGAAGGCTCACTTCCTTCTTTGGGCACCGGAAGCTTTGGCCTATGGCAGCCTGTCAAATAGTGACAGTCTCTAGAGGACTGTGGCCCACCCCTGAGGTCTTCTGGCCCAGCTCTGTATGGCCAGGACACAGGAAGCCCTGCTGGGCTGGCGTGGGGCCCAGTCTATGCTTGGCTCCCCATTTGTGGGGGGCTTCATTTCTGGGTCTTCTTACCCTCTTCACCATCCCCAACTCCCTCAAACTCCCCTCCCCATACACCTCTCTCCCCCTCAAGGACTTCTCCCTTGTGGTTTTGTAAAGTGCAAACTTAAGAATAAAGTGACAGCTGTGGTTTTTTCCAAAAAAAAAAAAGCATCCAGTCTTTGAATGTCTGTTGAGGGGTAGTAAGGAACTGGTGTGGGTGGCAGATGTTCAGGAGAGCACACTTGAGGGCACTAAACTTGTGGCCACTGACCCATGGCATTCATTTAGGTAGAACCTTCTGAGCACCTCTTTTTGAGGGTATTTGAGGCCACAGGCAACAGAATACCCCAGCCCAATGTGGATTACCAGTAAGACGTGGGCTGGGGGCTTGGTGGTACTGGGGTAGAGTGACTTTCAGAGTTGGCCAATCTAACAATTCAATAAGGTCATGGAGAATCCAGATTCTTGGCTGGGTGCAGTGACTCATTCCTGTAATCCTAGCACTCCGGGAGGCTAAGGTGGGTGGATTGTGTGAGCTTAGGAGTTCCAGATCAGCCTGAGCTAGAGCAAGACCCCATCTCTCTACTAAAAAAAAAAATCTAGGCTCGGCACCAATAGCACAGTGGTTACAGATCCAGCCATATACACTGAGGTTGGCAGGTTCGAACCCAGCCGGGGCCAGCTAAACAACAACAACTGCAACAAAAAAATAGCCAGGCATTGTAGCGGGTACCTGTAGTCCCAGCTACTTGAGAGGCCGAGGCAAGAGAATCACTTAAGCCCAAGTGTTTGAGGTTGCTTTGAGCTGTGACACCACAGCGTTCTACCAAGGGCAACATAGTGAGACTCTGTCTCAAAAAATATATACATAATTTTAAAAAAATCTAGCTGGGGCAGCACCTATAGCTCAAAAGAGTAGGACGCCGGCCCCATATTCCAGGGGTGGTGGGTTCAAACCCAGCCCTGGCCAAAAAAAAAAAAATTTAGCTGGGTGTTGTGGCAGGCACCTATAGTCTCAGCTACTTGGGAGGTTGAGGCAGGAGGATCACTTGAGGCCAAGAATTTAAGGTTGCTGTGAGCTAGGATGTCACAGTGCTCTACCAAGAGTGACTAATACTCCAGCTCGAAAAAAGCTAGATTCTTCAGGTGTCTCCACAGTGCCTTCCACAGTGTCAGCTTCTGCCTAAGGGAGGGTCCCCTCCAGCTGTGAGGTGGTGAGCAGTAGCAGTTGAGGCAAAGTGCTTCCTTGTTGATGTCCAGCAAGGAAAGAGCAGAAGCCACCTGGCCTCCATGACTCACCCACACGAGCAAAATCTCTTCCCAGATACCCTTAACGTTTCAGTGGCTCAGACTCAATCTCACATGCCTGTTCCTGCAACAGTCACTGAGGCAAAGGATGACTACCCTCCAAAGCCCGAGGCAGTGGGGAGAGGGTATAGAGCCCAACAGATCTGAGTAGGAAAGGGAAGGAAACGCTGGATAGGTCACCAACAGCATCCCTTCCACGGGTCGGGCAGGATGCTAGGCCTGAGGGAGACAAGGGTGAATATGCTCTCATCCCTGCCTCAAGTTGTTCCCAGACTAGTCTGAAAGAGCCAGGGAATAACTTGTAATTTACTATGGGAAGGTTGAGGTCCACACAGCAAAGAAGGGAGGGGGGGAGGTTCCCTGAGGAAATGACCTATGAACTGCGCCCTGAAGAAGGTTGACGACTCCCCCTGGATGGTTTAGCAGGAAAAAAAAAAGGCAAGGACAACCAACTTTCTTGTATACCCAGCACCCCTCTTTCTGTTGAAGAAATGTCCCTTCCACATCACATGTGGCTCTTATGGGTCTGTCAAACTAGGGTGGACACCAGGTGTCACACCAGGTTGGCCAGTCAAGTGCCCCATCTCTTGAGCTACAAGACTATTCCAAGAAGTGGGCATGTGAACCAATCTGGGCTACTCAGAGGTCTTCCAGAAGACTGTTCTGCGGATACTGAGAGGAGAGTTTCAGTTCCTTTGGATCATAAGCCATGGACTATAAGCTCAGACTACTCAGCGACCTGTTTGCACGATGTGGAAGCCCTTGCCGAAGAACAAAGCCACCTCAGAGAAGCAGAGCCAAGAGATAGAGGAGCCCTGGATCCAGCTATGCTTAAAGCCACTGGATCGTCCCTTGGACTTCTTTCTCAGTTACATCAGCCCACGAATGCTTCTTTTGGCTTTAACTAGTTTCCTTTGTCATTTATAACTAAAAAAGGCCTAACGGAGGCTGAGGCAGGAGGATTGCCTGAGCTCAGGAGTTTGAGACCAGCCTGAGCCAGAGCAAGACCCCCGTTCTCAACTAAAAGTAGAAAAACTAGCTGGGTGTGGGGGCAGGCATCTGTAATCCCAGCTACTCAGGAGGCTGAGGGAGGAAGATTGCTTGAGCCTAGGAGTCTGAGGTTGCTGACGTTGCTGAGATGCCACAACACTCTAGCCTGGGGCAACAAAGTGAGACTGTCTCAAAAATAAATAAACATCGGCTTGGCGCCTGTAGCACAGTGGTTATGGCATTGGCCACATACACCAAAGCTGGCAGGTTTGAACCTGGCCTGGGCCAGCTAAACAACAATGACAACTGCAACAAAAAAATAGCCGGGTGTTGTGGCAGGTGCCTGTAGTCCCAGCTACTTGCGAGACTGAGGCAAGCAAATCGCTTAAGCTCAAGAGTTTGAGGTTGCTGTGAGCTGTGACGACACAGCACTCTACCAAGGGCAGCATGGTGAGACTCTGTCTCTAAATAAATAAATAAATAAATGGCCTAAGAGATGAAATTGAATTTGGGGGAAAAAAAAGGGGGCTCGACACCTGTGGCTCAAGCGGCTAAGGTGCCAGCCACATACACCTGAGCTGGTGGGTTTGAATCCAGCCCGTGGCCCGCCAAACAACAATGACGGCTGCAATCAAAAAATAGTCGGGCCTTGTGGTGGGCGCCTGTAGTCCCAGCTACCTGGGAGGTGGAGGCAGGAGACTCGCTTGAGCCCAGGAGTTGGAGGTTGCTGTGAGCTATGATGCCACGGCACTCTATCCAGAGTGACAGCTTGAGGCTCTGTCTCAAAGAAAAAAAGAAAAAAATGTAGGCTCCTGAGCCAGAGGACAGCATGAGGCCCTGCATCCCACTAGGTGCTGGACCAAGCTGCTGCAAAATATTTCAGTGACTCATCGTCCCCATGTAACCTTCTCACAGAGAAAAGACACCCACACCTGAAATGATGAAAAACCAACTATAGCAATAATGATAATGAAATTAAATTCTCAGTAAATGTGAACTATGTATCAGGCACTGTTCTAAACAACTACCTAATAATTCTCATAATCCATGTGGTGGATACTATTAACATTCCATTCACAGATGAGGATACTGAGACGTAGGAAGTTACAGACCTTGCTTGGTCAAACAATTCAGTGGTTGCGTCTGGATTAACTGGATTAACTGTTAACTCACAGACAGAGCCTCTTCATTAAGCAATTTATTGAGGCCCCAACCCATTACAACCTATGTGAATGGTACTCTCTACACTCGAGCAGTGCCTAACCTGTACAGCCATACATGGCAGCCCTGGCGAAAACCAGCTGCTCTTAATCACTCACTTCCATGTTCACTGGGCCAGACCATAAGTATGGTAGGTGTCATTGGTAGAGAGTTCCAAGAACCGAGACAGCTTTGCAGAGGAGGTGGGATGGGAGCTGAGGCCTCAAAACTGGGTAGAATTGTAAGTGAGAGGAGGAAGGTAAATATTATAAATAGCTGGGCGAACCCTAGAAGACTGACTGGGCCTGGTTCATTAGGGCAGATACTTAACTTTCAAGGATTAGTCACGAGAGCTGTATTTCTTCCCCACTGCATACCTACCATCTGCTTGGTACTCTGCTGAGCTCTGTCCCCTCACCTGTTATCTGATGTTCACCACACACTTACAAGAGGCGTATAATACTCATGGCCTGCAGAAAACACAGGCTCAAAGAGAGATGGTACCTTGCTGAGGGTACACAGCCCCGGTGCAAGAGCAGCTACTGCCCCCAGGTGAAGCACCGTCTCTGACAGAGTTCTTACCTCTGTAACTAAAGCAGGCCTCCTTTATGGGGTTTGGAAAAAGCTGGGTTATCCTGAGGAGTGGGAGATTAGATCCAGCACCTCGAGTCTACAATTTTTTTATTTTGAGACAGCGTCTGTCACCCAGGTTAGAGTGCCATGGCCTCAGTCTAGCTCACGGCAACCTCAAACTCCTAGCTCAAGCAATCTTCCTGCCTCAACCTCCTGAGTAGCTGGGACTATACGAACTCACTACTATGCTTGGCCTCACATCTCCAATTTTAATTTGAAACAATCCAAACACTCTATTACTAGTTTGGGGAAAAAGCCTTTGGGTCTTGGTTCCAGACGGTATCCACCATGCCTAACATTGTTTCTCCAAGGTCCTAAATACCTCACAACTGGCTTTACAAAACACCAGAGGGAGTGAGAACAGGCAGGTCAAGCTCTGACCCACGGTGGATTCCTAGCCCCTGTCAGCTTCTGAGTACTCTGGAGAACTAGGCACACTAGGTCTCGGATGACTCCTGTTGAAAAAGAAGCAATGGCCAGCAATGGCCAGCAATTCACTCCATTTACTCACCTCCTCATTCACTTTTGCTCCCTCATTCAGTGACCCTGTTACCACGGCTGAGAGATATGGGGGTAACTAGGCCTCCAGAGATAGGGACATAGCTGGACGGACAATCAAAACACAAGGCAGGCCGAGTCCAGTGGCTCATGCCTGTAATCTTAGCACTTTGGGAGCCTGAGACAGAATGATTGCTTGAGGCCAGGAGTTCAAGACCAACCTGAGCAAGGGTGAGACTCCATCTCTACTAAAAACAGAAAATTAGCCAAGTTATGCAGGCACCCATAGTCCCAGCTATTTGGGAGGCTGAGGCAGGAGGATCGCTTCAGTACAGGAGTTTGAGGCTGAAGTAAGCTAAGATATGCCACTGCACTCCGGCCTGGGAGACAGAGACCAAGTCTCCAAAAAAACCCAAAAGCAAAACAAAAACCACAAGAAGATAGGAACAATAATAGAAGAATGTACAAAATCTGCAGGAACCCGAGGCAAAGGGTCACTTAACAATGGCTTAGAGCAGTGGTTCTCAACCTGTGGGTCGCGACCCCTATGGGGGTCGAACGACCCTTTCACAGGGGTCGCCTAAGACGATTAGAAAACGCGTATTTCCGATGGTCTTAGGGACAGAGATACCGCGTCTATCTCGGTCTCCTGGCGGGTCCGCCCACATGCAGATACGCCCACGTGCGAGTACCCGGCGTTATGACATCATCATGCCAACCCCATCGCAGACACCTCGTACAAATACAGCAGCGAAAGTAATTTTATGGTTGGGGGTCACCACAATATGAGGAACTGTATTAAAGGGTCGTGGCATTGGGAAGGTTGAGAACCACTGGCTTAGAGGGTGGGGAAAGGCTACCCGGAAGGCATGGAAAGGAAGTTGCTAGGAGAACAGGACACAGACAAAAGGAAAACCAAGGCATGCAGGTGTGAAAAGCTGACCTGCTTGGAGAGAGGTGAGAACCTCAGTGTGACTGGAGCTCTGAGTGTGTGGATGGGGGAGGGAAAGATAAGAGATGACTCTGGAAAGCAGGCTGAGACAGGGCTGGGCCGGGATTTGAAGGGCAGGTTAAGGAGCATGTACTTTAGGCTCGATGCCTGTAGCTCAAGCGGCTAAGGCGCCAGCTGCATACACCAGAGGTGGTGGGTTCGAATCCAGCCCGGGCCAACAAACAACAATGACAACTACAATGAAAAAATAGCCGGGCGTTGTGTCGGGCACCTGTAGTCCCAGCTACTTCGGAGGCTGGGGCAAGAGAATCGCTTAAACCCAAGAGTTGGAGGTTGCTGTGAGCTGTGACATCACTACACTGTACTCAGGGCGGCAGCTTGAGGCTCTGTCTCAAAAAAAAAAAAAAAAAAAACTAAAAGGAGCATGTACTTTACTCTGCAGGTCAGTGGTTCTCAAATTGTGGTTCCCTGGACCAGCAGCAACAGCATCACCTGGAGATTTAATAAAAATGCAAATTCTCAGGACTCAGTGCTACTGAATCACATACTCCAGGGTGGGGTCAACCATCTTAATTTTAATATGGCTTCCAGGTGATTCCTGATGCACAATAAAGTTTGAGAATTGGCTCAGTGTGGTGGCTCATACCTGTAATCTTTGCACTCTTGGGAAGCTGAGGCAGGAAGATCCCTTGATAGGAGTTTGAGACCAGCCTGAGCAAGAGTGAGCCCCTGACTCTGTAAAAGTAGCAAAAATTAGCTAAGCATGGTGGCACATGTCTGTAGTCCCAGCTACTTGGGAGGCTGAGGCAGGAGGATCCCTTGAGCCCTAGAGTTTGAGGTTACTGTGAGCAATGATGCCACGGCACTCTACCCAGGGCGAGAGAGTGAGACTTTGTCTTAAAATGAATAAATTAAACAAACAAACACATAAATAATGTTCTAGGATTACTTTCCTAGGTAGTAGGGAGCCAGGGGTGGTTTGGGAGCAGGGTAATGAATCAGAAAGTGCTCTGACAGCTCTGATAACAGAATGGAGGCTGGACTGATGGGCCTGAGTGAGAGGGAAGTTGGGGTAGATGGGAGCACAGGTACATGCAGAGAAACACAACTGGCATGGGAGATGAGGCAGAAACTGGTCGATGTCCTCCAAAATCTCTTCCAATAATTCCTCATGTGGAAACTAGAATCATACATTAAAAGAACTCTCCATAAATTTGATACCAAATGGAATTGAGTTTCATATGGGGATTTTTTTTTAATTTCTTTTTCTTTCTTCCTTTCTTCCTTTTTTTTTTTTTTTGAGAGACAGAGTCTCACTCTGTTGCCTCAGGCTAGAGTGCTGTGGTGTTATAGCACTCAGCAACCTCAAATTCCTGGGCTCAAGTGATCCTCCTTACTCAGCCTTCCCAGTAGCTGAGCCCACAGGCAGGTGCCTGTCACAACACCTGACTCGTTTTTTTTATTTGTAGTAGGGATGGATCTTGCTCTTGCTTAGGCTGATCTCCAACTCCTGAGCTCAAGCAATCCACTGACCTAGGTCTCCCAGAGTGTTACGGTTACCGGCATGAGCCACTGTGCCTGGCCTCCACTGTGGATTTCTTTCTTTTCTTTTTTTTTTACTTTTTTATTTTTATTTATATTTATTTATTTATTTATTTATTTATTTATTTTGTAGTTGGGCTGGGGCTGTGTTTGAACCCATCACCCTCAGTACATGGGGCCAGCGCCCTATTCACTGAGCCACAGGTGCTGCCCTTATTATTGTTTTTTTTTTTGAGACAGAGTCTCAAGCTGTTGCCCTGGCGTAGAGTGCCGAAGCATCACAGCTCACAGCCACCTCCAACTCTTGGGCTTACGTGATTCTTTTGCCTCAACCTCCCAAATAGCTGGGATTACAGGCACCCACCCCAACGCCTGGCTATTTTTTGGTTGTAGTTGTCATTGTTGTTTGGAGAGCCCGGGCTGGATTTGAACCCACCAGCTCAGGAGTATGTGGCTGGCGCCTTAGTCACTTGAGCTACAGGTGCCGAGCCCATATATGGATTTCTTACCACAACCTTTGATGAAAAAGCTCAGGGCATATTGTTAAAACACAGCTCTGAGGGCGCCGCCTGTGGCCCCGTGAGTAGGGCACTGGCCCCATATACCGAGGGTAGCAAGTTCAAACCCAGTCCCAGCCAAATTGCAACAAAAAAATAGCTGGGGGTTGTGGCTGGCGCCTGTAGTCCCAGCTACTTAGGAGGCTGAGGCAAGAGAATCACCTAAGCCCCGGAGTTGGATGTTGCTATGAGCTGTGATGCCACGACACTCTACCACTCTACCAAGGGCGATAGAGTGAGACTCTATCTCTAAAGAAAAAAGAAAGAAAATAAAACAGCTCTGGGAGGATGATCCTGCAAGGAATCTAGCTAAGGTAGTACCAAGCACTTTATATAGTTGATCTCATTTGCTCTTTTCAACACCTCTATGTCAGAGCAGGTAACACTATTATCCTTATCTTACAGATGAGGAAACTGGGATTCAGAAAGGGGAAGGGCGAGATTAGATAGCTGGTGCTGAGCCAGTTTTGTAAGCCAGGTCTTAGATGCTAAGACTCTATTCTATGTGTCCCTCTCTGCACCTGCTACCACCAATACACACAAAATTATAGGCATCGTCAATGCCCTAGAATATGCATGTGTTGGCCTAGAGAAGTCAGTGAGATTTGGTAAATACTGGAGGGATCTCTGAGCCTCCTAAAATAGGCTGCTCCTGATACAATGAAAAAGTAAAGGATTTCAAGAATGGACAAAAGAAATTGAATAGGCCAGCTGATGTCTATAAAAGGAGAAGGAAACTTTTCCCTTCTGTCTCGTTCTTTACTGAGCACCTACTGTGCACCAAGTATGTGCTGAGGACCCAAGGGGCAAAAAGGGAATTAGCCTATTGGATAAAAGAAATTTTCTTTAAATTGTCTCATCCTCAAAATAACCATAAAAAGTAGGCATGATTGGGCGGCGCCTGTGGCTCATCGAGTAGGGTGCCTGCCCCATATACCGAAGGTGGCGAGTTCAAACCCGGCCTCAGCCAAACTGCAAAACAGAAAAATAGTCGGGCGTTGTGGTTGGCGTCTGTAGTCCCAGCTATTCGGGAGGCTGAGGCAAGAGAATCGCCTAAACCCAGGAGTTGGAGGTTGCTGTGAGCTGTGTGACGCCACGGCACTCTACCAAGGGCAATAAAGTGAGACTCTGTCTCTACAATAAAAAAAAAAAATAAAAAAAATAAAAAGTAGGCATGATTACTGGTATGATCATACCACGTTATAGATGAAGAATCTGAGGCTCAGAACTGTGGAATGATTTACCCAGGATCCCATTGCTGATTGGTTTTGCTTTTATTTTTTTGAGACAGAGTTTCAAGCTCTTACCCTGGGTAGGGTGCCGTGGTGTCATAGCTCACAGCAATCTCAAACTCTTGGGCTTAAGCAATTCTCTTGCCTCAGCCTCCCAAGTAGCTGGGACTACAGGCACCCACCACAATGCTCAGCCATTATTTATTGCAGTTGTCATTGTTGTTTAGCTGGCCCAGGCCAGTTTCGAACCCCCCACCCTCAGTGTATGTGGCTGGTGCCATAACCACTGTGCTACAGGTGCCGAGCTGCCTGGCTAGTTTTTCTTTCTTTTTTTTTTTTTAATTAATTTATTTATTATTATTATTGTTATTTTTTGTAGAGACAGAGTTTCACTTTATCATCCTCGGTAGAGTGCCATGGCATCACACAGCTCACAGCAACCTCCAGCTCCTGGGCTTAGGCAATTCTCTTGCTTCAGCCTCCTGAGTAGCTGGGACTACAGGCGCCTGCCACAACGCCCGGCTATAGTTTTTCTATTTTTACTTTTATTTGTTTATTTATTTATTTTTTATTTTTTATTTTTTTGTAGAGACAGAGTCTCACTTTATCGCCCTCGGTAGAGTGCCGTGGAGTCACACAGCTCACAGCAACCTCCAACTCCTGGGCTTAGGCGATTCTCTTGCCTCAGCCTCCCGAGTAGCTGGGACTACAGGTGCCCACCACAGCGTCCGGCTATTTCTTTTTGTTGCAGTTTGGCTGGGGCCAGGATTGAACCGGCCACCCTCAGTATATGGGGCTGGCTCCTTACTCGATGAGCCACAGGCGCCGCCCTATTTATTTATTTTTTGAGACAGAGTCTCAATCTGTTGCCCTGGGTAGAGTGCTGTGGTGTCACAGCTCACAGCAACCTCCAACTCTTGCGCTTAAGCGATTCTCTTGACTCAGCCTCCCAAGTAGCTGGGACTATAGGTGCCCACCACAATGCCTGGCTATTTTTTGGTTGTAGCTATCATTGTTGTTTGGCAAGCGCAGGCTGGATTTGAACCAGCTCCTGTGTATGTGGCTGGCGCCCTAGCCACTGAACTACTGGCGCAGAGCCAGTTTTTCTATTTTTAATAGAAATGTGGTCTTGCTCTTGCTCAGGCTGGTCTTGAATTCCTGAGTTAAGCAATCCACTGTCCACAGCCTTCCAGAGTGCTATGATTACCGGTGAGCCACTGAACCCAGCCTTAAAGTTCCCTTTTTTTTTTGAGACAGAGTCTCACTATATTGCCCTTGGTAGTGTGCCATGACATCACAGCTCACAGCAACCTCAAACTGTTAGGGCTTAAGTGATTCTCTTGCCTCAGTCTCCCAAGTAGCTGGGACTACAGATGCCCACCACAACGCCCAGCTGTTTTGTTGTTCTTGTTGTAGTTGTCATTGTTGTTTAGCAGGCCCAGGCTGGGTTTGAACCCACCAGCCCCAGGGTATGTGGCTGGCACCCTAATCACTAAGCTAGGGGCACCCAACCCTCAAAGTTTCTTTTAATGTGCTATCACTGTTTCAATAGTAGGAGAGGAAAAATGTGATGGATATGACATTTAAGTCCATCTTACTTCCTGTCGATTTTAGAATAAAATTTTTTTTTTTTTTTTTTTTTTTTTTTTGAGACAGAGCCTCAAGCTGTCACCCTGAATAGAGTGCTGTGGCTTCACAGCTCACAGCAACCTCCAATTCCTGGGCTCAAGTGAGTCTCCTGCCTCTGCCTCCCAAGTAGCTGGGACCACAGGCGCCCGCCACAACGCCCGGCCATTTTTTGGTTGCAGCCGTCATTGTTGTTTGGCCGGCCGGGCTGGATTCGAACCCGCCAGCTCAGGTGTACGTGGATGGCACCTTAGCTGCTTGAGCCACAGGCGCCGAGCCTATTTATTTATTTATTTATTTTATTTTATTTTATTTTTTTTGAGACAGAGCCTCAAGCTGTCACCCTGGATAGAGTGCTGTGGCATCACAGCTCAAAGCAACCTCCAATTCCTGGGCCCAAGCCAGTCTCTTGCTTCTGCCTCCCAAGTAGCTGGGACTACAGGCGCCCGCCGCAACGCCCGGCCATTTTTTGGTTGCAGCCGTCGTTGTTTGGCGGGCCCGGGCTGGATTCGAACCCGCCAGCTCAGGTGTATGTGGCTGGCGCCTTAGCCCGTTGAGCCACAGGAGCCGAGCCAAGCCTTTTTTTTTTTTGAGACAGAGCCTCAAGCTGTCACCCTCGGTAGAGTGCTATGGCATCACAGCTCACAGCAACCTCCAATTCCTGGGCTCAAGGGAGTCTCCTGCCTCTGCCTCCCAAGTAGCTGGGACTACAGGCACCTGCCACGACGCCCGGCCGTTTTTTTGGTTGCAGCCAGGTCATTGTTGTTTGGCGGGTCTGGGCTGGATTCGAACCCGCCAGCTCAGGTGTACGTGGCTGGCACCTTAGCCCGTTGAGCCACAGGCGCCGAGCCTATTTATTTATTTTTGAGGTAGAGTTTCACTATGTCAGCCTTGGTAGAGTGTGGTGACGTCATGGCTCACAGCAACCTCTAACCCTTGGGCTTAAGCGATTCTCTTTCTCTCTCTTTTTTTTTTCTTTTTTTTTGAGACAGAGCATAAAGCTATCGCCCTGGGTAGAGTGCTGTGGCATCACATCTTACAGCAATCTCCAACCCCTGGGCTTAAGCGATTTTCTTGCCTCAGCCTCCCGAGTAGCTGGAACTACAGGCTCCTGCCACAACGCCAGGCTATTTTTTGGTTGTAGTTGTCATTGTTTGGCAGGCCTGGGCTGGATTCGAACCAGTCAGCACTTGTGTATGTGGCTGGAGCCTTAGCTGCTTGAGCTATAAGAACCACCCTTAAGCGATTCTCTTGCCTCAGCTTCCCAAGTAGCTGGGACTACAGGCACCTGCCACAACGCCCAGCTATTTTTTTGTTGCTGCTGTAACAGTTGTTCAGCTGGCCCAGGCCAGGTTGGAACCCTCCAGCCTCAGTGTATTTGGCTGGTGCCGTAACCACTGTGCTATGGGCGCCGAGCCAGTTTTTCTATTTTTAGTAAAGATGGGGTCTCTCTTTTGCTTAGGCTGGTCTTGAACTCTGTGAGTTCAGGGAACTTGTCACCTCAGCCTCCCAGAGTGCTAAGATTTCAGGCATGAGTCACCGCACCTGGCCCTTTTATCCATCTTTAGTCAATTTTTGTAAGTGGTAAGAGGTGTGGGTACAGTTTTAATCTTTTACATGTGGTTATTTCCTGGCAGTTTTCTCTTATATTTTTGGTAGAGATGGGGTCTTGCTCTTGCTCAGGCTGGTTCAAATTTCTGAGCGCAAGCAATACATCTGGCTCACCCTACCAGAGTGTCAGGTTTACAGGCATGAGCCACCTCGCCCGGCCTATACCTATGTTTTTGTTCTTTTTTTTGAGACAGAGCCTCAAGCTGTCACCCTGGATAGAGCGCCATGGCATCCACAGCTCACAGCAACCTCCAATTCCTGGGCTCAAGCGAGTCTCTTGCCTCTGCCTCCCAAGTAACTGGGACTGCAGGCGCCCGCCACAACGCCTGGCCATTTTTTGGTTGCAGCTGTCGTTGTTGTTTGGCGGTCCCGGGCTGGATTTGAACCCTCCAGCTCACAGCTCAGGTGATTCGAGCTGGATTCGAACCCACAGCTCAGGTGTACGTGGTTGGCGCTTTAGCCCGTTGAGCCACAGGTGCCGAGCCTATACCTATGTTTTTAATCATTCCCTTTTTGGTGATTTATTCCAAATTTTGCTGTTATAAAAATATCCCTCCAAACACCTTGGATCCGGTGGCTCATACCTGTAATCCTAGCACTCTGGGAGGCTGAGGCCGTTGGATTGCCTGAGCACACAGGTTCGAGACCAGCCTGAGCCAGAGCAAGACCTCATTTCTAAAAATAGCTGGGCATTGTAGTGGGCGCCTATAGTCCCAGCTACTTGGAGGATGAGGCAAGAGAATCTCTTGAGATGAAGAGTTTGAGGCTGCTGTGAACTAGGACGCCATAGCACTCTAGATGAAGTGAAACTCTGTCTCAAAAAAAAAAAAACAGCCCAGATCACATCGTTTAGCCCTAATTTAAGATTATTTTCCTAAAATTGATTCCCAAAACAGGAATTCCTGTGTCAAAAGGCCTGAACATTATTTAAGCCTTTTGATACATATCATCAAATTGTTTTACAGAAGCTCTTTAGCAAGTCATCTTCCCACCAGAACGTAGGCACACTCATTCTTCACACCAGTCTCAGCCGTAGGTGTTACCAGCTTTTCAAATTTCAAAGTCGAAAGGCTACAAATGACCACTTTTTAAAATTTGTACTTCTTTTATTACTAGTGAGATAGAAAATGTCCCATGTTTATTGTGTATCATTTATGTTCTTTGACTATTTATTAAGTTCTTAGGCTACTTAGGTTCTCAGTTTTTTTTTTTTTTTTTTGAGACAGAGTCTCACTTTATTGCCCTTAGTAGAGTGCTGTGGGGTCACAGCTCACAGCAACCTCCAACTCTTGGGCTTAAGCAGTTCTCTTGCCGCAGCCTCCCAAGTAGCTGGGACTACAAGCACCTGCCACAACACCCGGCTAGGCTACTATCAGTTTTATGTGTTGTTTATATAATAGAAATGTTAACCCATTATCTGTAAAACATCTCCTTAGTCTGACGTTCACCTGTCACTATTGGGTATGATTTCAGAGTAGGGTGGGCCTTTGACTTTTTTTTTTCAGCAATAGAAGTTGAAGAAATTTCTTTATATTTTGTAAATAAACCTGTCCATCTTTTCCTAGGGAGTTCTTCCATTTTGTCTAATATTAGAAAACTATTCACTCCTTAATAGCTTATTTTCTATCAGGTTCTAGAATTGATGGAATAGGGCTGGGTGAAGTGGCTCATACCTGTAATCCTAGCACTTGGGAGGCTAAGACTGGTGGACTACCTTAGCTCACAGGTTCGAGACAAGCCTGAGCCAGAGTGAGACCTTGTCTCTAAAAAAATAGCCAGGCATTGTGGTGGGCACTTGTAGTCCCAGCTACTTGGGAAGCTGAAGCAAGAGAATCGCTTGAGCCCAAGAGTTTGATGCTGTGAGCTGTGATGCCACAGTACTCTAGCGAGGGTTAGAAAGTGAGACTCTGTCTTTTTTTTTTTTTTTTGAGACAGAGCCTTAAGCTGTCACCCTGGATAGAGTGCTGTGACATCACAGCTCACAGCAACCTCCAACTCCTGGGCTCAAGCGAGTCTCCTGCCTCCGCCTCCCAAGTAGCTGGGACTACAGGCGCCCGCCACAACGCCCGGCCATTTTTTGGTTGCAGCTGTCATTATTGTTTGGCGGGCCTGGGCTGGATTCAAACCCGCCAGCTCAGGTGTACATGGCTGGCGCCATAGCCTGTTGAGCCACAGGCCCCGAGCCGAGACTCTGTCTTAAAAAAAAGAGAGAGTTGATGGAATAAAAAATTACCTATGGAGTACAGTGAACACTGTCCTGGTGGTGGTCACACTGAAAGCCCTGACTTCAGCATTACACAGTGTATCCATGTAAAGAGAAAACAAAATTGATGAAGATGTCTGAACTATTTTGTCATCTTTTTTTTTTCTTTGTAGAGACAGAGTCTCTCACTTTATTACCCTCAGTAAACCTCCTCCTCGGTAAACCTCCTAGGTTTAGGTGACTCTCTTGCCTCAGCCTCCCGAGTAGCTGGGACTACAGGCGTCCGCCACAATGTCTGGCTATTTTTTTGTTGCAGTTTGGCCGGAGCTGGGTTTGAACCCACCACTCTTGGTATATGGAGCCGGTGCCCTACCCACTGAGCCACAGATGCCGTGCTATTTTGTCATTTTTTAAAAACAAAGCTGGAGAGGCCAGGTGCAGTGGCTCACACCTGTGATCCTAGAACTCGGGAGGCTGAGGCGGGTGGGTTGCTCGAGCTCACAAGATTGAGACCAGCCTTAACTAGAGCAAGACCTGTCTCTAAAGAGACAAATAGCCGGCCTTGTGGCGGGCTCCTCTAGTGCCAGCTACTTGAGAGGCTGAGGCAAGAGGATTGCTTAAGCCCAAGAGTTGAGATTGCTGTGAGCTATGATGCCAATGCACTCTACCGAGGGCGGCAAAGTGAAAAGAAACCAAACCAAACCAACAAACAAAAAAAAAAAAAAAAAAAAAAGAGGGAGAAGGAAGGATTATTCTTTTGCCTGCACGTATTTGACTTTCTTCTACTCACTTTTTGATTAGTACCTTGAAATGTGCTTATTGGGAGTAGGGGTACAGGAGGAAATATATATATATATATATGCATTAAAAAATCTGGAAGAATATGTACCAAAAATGTTAATGGTTATATCTGGTTGGTAGGAGCAGGGCTGAGATTTGTTATTTTTGCCTCTCCAGACCCCTATTTTTGGGGGCAAGAGGTATTTTCCATTCCTTGCGGCTGCCCATCATAATACACTTGTTCCATATAGTACCTTAGTCTCCTGGTAACAGTTTTGGGGGCCAAGGCGGACATGTCCCTCAATCACTCTCCCAGAGCCAGAGTCCATCGCTGGGACTGATACACGAAACTGGAGCTGGCTCTCCCGCTGGATTTAGTTAGAAAGCTGGGGTTGGCCAGGTGCGGTGGCTCACACCTATAGTCCTAGCTCTTTGGGAGACTGAGATGGGAAGATCCCTTCGGCTCAGCAATTTGAGAGTAACCTGAGCAAAAGTGAGACCCCATCCCTGCTAAAATTAAAAAAATTAGCAAGGTGTGGTGGTGGGAGCCTGTAGTCCCAGCTACTCAGCAGGCTGAGGCAAGAGGATCACTTGAACCCAGGAGTCTGAGTTTGCTGTGAGCTAGGCTGACACCATGGCACTCTAACCCAGGTGACCGGGCAAGACTCTGTCTAAAAATAAATAAATAAACAAATAAAAATAAGACGAAGATGGGACTGCCTCATTCCATGTTTTTCTGCAGAGGAAAAGAGGCCAGTGTGTGAGGAGAAATCAAGCCAAGGAGAGGAGAGAAAAGAGGGAAATCAAATCCTATGAGTACTGTATCTCTAGTTCCAGTCTCTAAGACTTTGATCTTTGGCATTTGTCCTTCAGTCTTGCACCAGTTAGTGTGAACTCTACACAGGTTCCTCTCTGATGAAGCTGGTTTAGGTTGGGATTCTGTCACTTGGCAAGTGTAAGAATCCGACCAGTGGCAAGGATAGTCTTTGGGTGCATGCAGGTTTTTATTTTCTGTAATTTTCCTGCAATGACCATGTACTACTTGTTTACTAGAAATATTTTAAAAAGAAAGAAAATACGCTGGGCATGGTGGCTAATGCCTGTAATCCTAGCACTATGGGAGGCCAAGACGGGTGGACAGCCTGAGCTCATGAGTTCAAGACCAGTCTGAGCAAAAGTGAGACCCTGTCTCTACTAAAAATAGAAAAACTGAAGCAAGACGATCTCTTGAGCCCAAGAGTTGGAGGTTGCTGTGAGCTATGTAGCTATAACAGTCTCTGTACCCAGGGTGACCACTTGAGACAGGAAGGAAGGAAGGAAGGAAAGGGAGGAAGAAAGAAAAAGAAAGACAGAAAATTCCTTTGTTGGCTCAGTGCTTGTAGCTCAGCAGCTAGGGTGCCAGCCACATACACTGGAGCTGGTGGGTTCGAATCCAGCCTGGGCCTGCCGAACAACGACAACTACATAAAAAAAAAAAAAAAAAAAAAAACTCTCAGCGCCTGTGGCTCAATGGGCTAAGGCGCCAGCCATGTACACCTGAGCTGGCGGGTTCGAATCCAGCCCAGGCCCGCCAAACAATAATGACGGCTGCAACCAAAAAATGACCAGGCGTTGTGGCGGGCGCCTATAGTCCCAGCTGCTTGGGAGGCAGAGGCAGGAGACTCACTTGAGCTCAGGAATTGGAGGTTGCTGTGAGCTGTGATGTCACCGCACTCTATCCAGGGTGACAGCTTGAGGCTCTGTCACAAAAAAAAAAAAAAAAAAAAAAGCCAGGTGTTGTGGCAGATGCCTATAGTCCCAGCTACTTGGGAGGCTGAGGCAAGAGAATCGCTTAAGCCCAAGATTTTGAGGTTGCTGTGAGCTGTGATGCCACAGCACTCTCCCCAGGGCGACAGCTTGAGACTCTGTCAAAAAAAAAAAAAAAAAGAAAAGAAAAGAAAATGCCTTTGTTGTAAAAAGAAAGAAGGCCAGGTCAGGTGGCTCATGCCTGCAATCTTAGCTCTCTGGGAGGCAGAGGTGGGAGGATCATTTGAGCTCAGGAGTTTGAGATTAGCCTGCAAAAGTGTAACCCTGTCTCTACTAAAAACAGAAAAAATTGGTGGGGCGTTGTGGTGGGAGTCTGAGGCAAGGAGGTTTGCTGGAGTCCAAGTTTGAGGTTGCTGTGAGCTAGGCTGACGCCACAGCACTCTAGCCTGGGCAACAGAGTGAGACTCTGTCTCAAATAAATACATAAATAAATAAATAATTAAAAAGAACAAAAGTGGGCAGCGCCTGTGGCTCAATGAGTAGGGTGCCAGTTCAAACGCGGCCCCAGCCAAACTGCAACAAGAAAATAGCTGGGCATTGTGGCGGATGCCTGTAGTCCCAGCTACTCGGGAGACTGAGGCAGGAGAATTGCCTGAGCCCAGGAACTGGAGGTTGCTGTGAGCTGTGTGATGCCACAGCACTCTATCAAGGGTGATAAAGTGAGACTCTGTCTCTCCAAAAAAAAAAACAAAAGTGGTTACTGAGTTAGCCACATGCACTGAGGCTGGCAGTTCGATCCTAGCCTGGGCCAGCTAAACAACAATGACAACTGCAACAAGAAAAAAGCCGGGGGTTGTGGCCGGCGTCTGTAGTCCCAGCTACTCGGGAGGCTGAGGCAAGAGAATCGCTTAAGCCCAAGAGTTTGAGTTTGCTGTGAGCTGTGACGCCAATGGCATTCTACTGAGGGTGACACAGTGAGACTGTCTCAAAAAAATAAATCAATAAAATAAAAAGAACGAAAGAAAACTTAAGTGCTCTCCACAGTGCTCGAAAGCAGGTAAAACGTAAAACAGAGCATAAAAGTCCTCTGAAGGACAGAGCCTACTTTATCTCCTAAGGAGTGTTGCCACTGAGATGAACAGGAATTTGCGGTGAAACAACCCCTTGCTCAGTGGGTGTGGTGGGAGATGGTAGGAAGAGTAGGCGTCTAGTTCTGGGCAGAAAGCAGGTTTTTCCAGGGTTAGGGAATCTGCCACACTGAGACCTGGAAGAGGGAAATTATCTCTTACCATCTCTTCCCGCACCCAATCAGGTTCTTTGTCTGGGCCTCAGTTTTCACGTGGTCTCATATTTTGAACTACAGTTTTCTAGGCACTTCATATCCATTATCTGATAAAAATTTCAAGAGAATTCAGAGTCAATCCCATATTCCCATGTTCCAGAGGAAAAAACTGAGGCTCAGAGAGGTCAAGTGAGGCTAGGGTTAGACTCCAAAGGCTTCCCAGGGACCTCAGCCATCTTCCTCTCAGTCCCGGAATGGGCGTAGTAAATCCTCCATGCGAAGTAAGGGAGGGGAAGGCCAGCTGAAACAAGCCGGGGGGAAGCAGGGATCTCTCCGGGTCTTGCAGGGGCAACGCGAGGTTGGAGAAGGCGGAGTGGGGGTCCCGAGCAACTTGAGTCTCGTCTGCAGGCCCTGCCCAGCCCCACCCCCAATCCCTGCGAGTTGCTCCCGGCTTCCCACCCGCACCAATTTTCCCCCCCAGGAAGGCCTTGCGCAAGCCGTCCTGGGTCAGGTCTCTGGGCCTTTTGCCTGCGGTCCCAGGAGCTGGCCTTGCGCCCCAGCTCTAACCTGGCCCCCAGCCAATGGCTCCTGGCGCCCGGCCAGTCACGTGGCACCTCGGTCCTCCTTGGTCCGCTTCCTTCAGGATCCTGATTTAACTCCCTCCTCCCCCTTCCCTCTCTGCCCCGAGTAGCTCTGGGCAGCACACCTGCTCCGAGGAGCAGAGACTGAAGCCTCAGCTCTGTCTCGCTCAGGGTCCTCCTGCCTCAGTTTTCCTGCCTGTTAAGTGGGCCCCCACTCTGCGACTCTCTTTATTACTGGCCACTCTTGCCCTGTCCTTTCCCTCCCTGTCCTGCCCCCACTCCCACTAGTCTCCGGAGCAATTCCGAGGACTTACTTCCCTTCAGGGCACTGGAGGGTGGGGCCGGAGGGGAGGGTCGAGAAAGCGTCCAGGGCTCTTAAGGGAGGTCTCAGAACTGGTCCGAGAGAAAAGCCACGAGGCGACAGGGTAAAACTGGTCAGCCCCTGACGTCAAACAGGTATGGGTTCGAATCCTGCTTTGCCTCTGACCTACTGCTTATTTTGAAACCTTCCCCTCTCTGGGCCTCAGTTGTCCCCTCCGTGAAATGGAACCCTGCTAGAGACTAAGGGTGGGAAGCATCTAGCAGGGGCTCCGACCCGAACCGACGAAGTCCCCGCCGCCCAAGCGCGGTCCCTAGCTGGGAGCGGCTCCTGGCCTCCCAATCCCCGGTGCCTGCGCTGGAGGCTCCTCCTCCGCTGACATCAGAGCCGCAGGCGGGCGGAGGGAGGCAGCCGGGCCGAGCCCCAGCGCGAGAGCCGGCGGGCGGGCGAGCCGAGAGCGCAGCGGCTGCGGACGGCGGCCAGAGCTCGGCGCCAGCCACCTCGGGCCTCCCAGCCAGCCCCGCGGCGGGGCAGCCGCAGGTACAGCCGGGGGCCGCCGCGCCCGTGCCCCTGGGCGCTGCGGAGGGGCGGCGGGAACCTCCCAGCCGCTGGTTACCGTCCCCAAGGAATGGTCACTGGGTGCCCTCCCGGGAGTGCTGGACCCTGATAGGCAGGGGCTGGGCTCAGCAGGTGCCAGGCAGGCCTGTGGAAAACTGAGCGGGTAACAGAGGAGGGTGGAGAGGGGGCCTGTGTGTGCGTGCGTTCAGCTGGGCCTGAATGTGGAAGGGCGTGGACATTTGGAGGTGTAGACGGGGGCGGCGGTGGAGTGTACTAACGTCTTAGGACGGGCAGGTGAATTGGACATGGGATTGTCCTGCCTTGGAGTGTAAGGGTATCCTTATGGTGGGGATGTCTAGCAATCAGCAAGCTTTTTGTTGCAGATGGGTGTCCAGGGGCTGTGTGCGCTGGTATCTGGCTCTAAGGGTAGTTAAGTCAAGAGTAGAAAGGGATATACAATTGAATACTGAGGATGATTGGAGTTAAATGTGTAAAGAGGGGGGTTTGGTTAGGAGTATAGGAGCTTCGAGGCCGGGGTATGGGGTAGTAAATCTGGGATGTCTGGAATATGATGTGGGTGTGTGTCTGGGTGTCATCTTGCCTAAGTGTGTGTGGATGTGTGTTTCGGGGGTAAGAAGAGTCTGGGTGAGAGATGTTTGGATGGACAGGCAGGTGTTCACGTGTAAAGATGTCTAGTGAGTGTATGTGGGGACATTAAGCTGATATCTGGGTAGGTGTCATGGTATCTGGATATAAGGTGTGCTGGATCGGGGAGGCATGTGTTTGGGGTCAGGGGTGTGGATAGGGCTTGGTGTGTGTTGTCTGCTGCAGGGAAGTGTGTGGAACTGTGAGGGGCTAAGTGCTAGGTTTCCAGGTGGGTTTAAGACTGCCTCTAGAGCAGAGCTTCTCAACTTGTGGGTCGCGACCCACAGAAACTGTATTAAAGGGTCGCGGCATTAGGAATGTTGAGAGTTACTGCTCTAGAGCTTACCATCAAGTCTCCTCTCCTAGAAGTTTCTGCCTCTGAGATAGGTGGCCAGGGAACAAGGTCCCATTCAAGGGGTGGGCTCTCACACCAGGGACTCTAATAAGGGCACTTTCCCCTCATTCTCCCACAGCGAACAGACAAGGAATGTGCTCTCCTTGGGGTCACACAGCATGTTGAGATCTGTTTTGGGCTCACCTTCTGTGGGCTGGGATGGGGTTGAGAAGCTGTGTTCTCTGAATGGGCCCCAGTCTGGCCCCAGCTCCTCTATGACCTTTGTCCTCAGCAAGCTTAGGTAGGGCCCCAACTGGGTGTCATTTGGGCCTCTGGCCCCAGCGTCTAACCATGTCCAACCTGTCTCCCAATTCTCCATCTGATAAATGGGCAAAGAACTCCCAATCTCTCCTGCTGAGGAGCCTCTCCTCAGCCAGGTAAGGGCCAGCCTGGGTCAGGGTGAGATGGCACAGTAGGGTATAGCCTGGATAGGACCATTTCTCAGGCTTCTGGGACCCAGATGGGGAGTCAGGAGGGAGAGGCCTGGGGAGCTCCAGCTGTGGCTGCTGTTGCTGTGGTAACAGTGCAGAAAGAGCTATTTAAAAACGTGGCAGAGATATTGCTGGAAGCCCAGGCTGCCGGAAACCTGATTTCTGAGAGGCCAGGGTGGGGAGAAAAAGGAGGAGAGGAGACACCCTAGCAATTCCCAGGGTGGGGATAGGATATCACTAAATCTGCGAACAGGGGGATCTTCTAGGGCCATGTACTTCTACAAGCTGCTCTGGAGTTTTATCTGTTGTACTGCCAGAAGTAAGGGTGTTTGAATTTGGAGATGGAGAAACTGGGAAGTGAATGAATTTATTACATGAATGAATGAATGAATGACTTTATTGAATATACAATTTTGCTGTCACCATGAAGCTTTTTCTCTAGCCATAATATGCATTTGCTAAATGGATGTTGAATAAACAAATGACTGGTGAATGAATGAATGTGTGTTGATTGCTTGTCAAATGAATGGATTGAGGAATGAATCAATGTAGGCTGAATGACTGAATGGGGCCTGCAGTAAATTTCCAGACAGAAGGTTGGCTCCCACTTAGCTTTCTCCCTCTATTCCCTCTCCCAGGAGCCCTGGCTGTGGCCGGAGGGCAGTGGGCCATGCCGGGGGCAGTGGAAGGCCCCAGCTGGAAGCAGGCAGAGGACATTAGGGACATTTATGACTTCCGAGATGTTCTGGGCACGTGAGTCTCAGGGTCAGGGGGTAAGGGGATGGATGGTTGCGGGAGGCTGAGTCCAGGGTGGTGCTTCCTCTGGTCAGTTGATCAATGCTTCCTGTTTCTTATAGCCCAGGCCCTGGGGCAGCCTTGCCATGGCCTAGAGTGGCCTCAGATTTTCACCTGTAGCTGGCAGTGGGGGGACAGGGGCTATTCTTCCCATAGCTCTGGGGTTCTGCTGAAAAGAAGGAAGTAGAAGAGAATGAAGGGGCTAGTTTAATTAACTTGCTGCCAAGAGCTGGGCGTTCTGGCCTAGGTTTGGGAAATGAAGCTGCTCATGGCTCTGTTGTTGGTGCTAGGAATCCAGAAATAACTCAAACCTGGTCTTTGCCCCTCAAGTTGATCTCAGACATGTAGAGGAGACAGATCCACCAGAACATGACAACAGGGTATGCTCTGTGCTCTAGTGAACGTCTAGGAGGAGGGCTTTGTAGAGCCCAGAGAGAGCTATGGCTTCTGCCTGAGGAAGAATTTTCTGGAGAAGGGGGCATTGGAGCTGGGGATTGAAGGATGGGTCACTTGTCAGAGAGGAAGAAGGACATTCCAGGAGAAAGGAATAGCACAACCAAAGGCTCAGAGTCATGGTGTACATGGAAAGAGGTAAGAGTTTGGTGGAGCTTAAAATCAGAGGCTGGGAAGAGTGGAAGAAGATGCTGGAGATGAGAGTGTAACAGTTGAAAGCCAGGCCAAGGAGGCTGGATATTGTCCCACAGGCCATGGGATGACATTTAAGACTTCTGGGCAGGGCAGCGCCTGTGGCTCATTGAGTAGGGCGCCGGCCCCATATACTGAAGGTGGCGGGTTCAAATCCGGCCTCGGCCGAAATGCAAAACAGAAAAACATCCGGGCGTTGTGGCGGGCGCTGTAGTCCCAGCTACTCAGGAGGCTGAGGCAAGAGAATCGCCTAAGCCCAGGACTTGGAGGTTGCTGTGAGCTATGTGATGCCACGGCACTCTACAGAGGGCGATAAAGTGAGACTCTATCTCTACAAAAAAAAAAAAAAAAAGACTTGTGTGCATATTTGCGATTCAGGTTAGTCACTCTGGCCACAGCATGGAGGGTAAATTGGAGAGGGCCAAGACTGGAAACGAGCGATGGGGTTAGCACAATCACGAATTATCCCTGATGATTGAAATTTCACCATGAGAGATGCTTTTCTTTGACTTTTTTTGTTTTTGTTTTTTTGAGACAGAGTCTCACTACGTTGCCCTTGGTAGAGTGCCGTGGTATCACAGCTCACAGCAATCTCAAACTCACATACTTAAGCGATTCTCTTGCCTCAGCCTCCCAAGTAGCTGGGACTACAGGCGCCCACCACAATACCTGGCTATTTTTTTTTGTTGCAGTTGTCATTGTTGTTTTTGTTTTTTTTTTAAAGACTTTTATTTATTTTGGTTGCAGCTGACATTGTTGTTTGGCGGGCCCAGGCTAGACGCGAACCCGCCAGCTCAGGTGTACGTGGCTGGCGCCCCAGCCACTTGAGCCACAGGCGCTGAGCCAGTTGTCATTGTTGTTATCTTGAACCTGCCACCCTCGGTGTATGTGGCTGGTGCTCTACCCATTGAGCTATGGGTGCTGCCCAAATCATGGCTTCTTATTCTCCCAGGGAAAGCTAATGGGTGTGGAAAGAATATCCTAGTAAATCCTTCTTAATCAGTGAACCAAAGCATACAAATCACCTGAAGATTTTGTTAAAATGTAGTTCTGAGGTAGTAAGTCGGGGATGGGGCCTGAGATGCTGCATTTCTGAAAAGTTCTAAAAGGTGTTAAATTAGCTATAATTCAAATTGGCTTTAGCAGACAAAAGAATCAATCAACGGGCATATAATCAAAAAGCTCAGGGCTAGACTTCAGGCATGGCTGGATCTAGGGTTAGGATTAGGGTATTATCAGGATAATATCACACGATATTATCAGGAAATTGTTTCTGGCTATCTCTCAGGTCTAACCTCCTTTGTGTTGGCTTCATTTTCCTCCTTTCTTTTTTTTTTTTTTGTAGTTTTGGCCGGGGCCAGGCTTGAACCCACCACCCCCAGTATATGGGGCCAGCTTCCTACTCCTTGAGCCACAGGCACCACCCAGTGTGTTGGCTTCATTTTCAAACAGGCTCTCCCATGTGATAGCAAAGATGATTGCCATTAGCTCTAAGCTTACATCTAAGCTTAGCTCTAAGCTCTAAGCTTAACAGGAAAGAGCGCCTCATTCTCAAAGTGCCAGTAACTTAGCTTGCATCACATGGCCAACTACTATGGCCGGGGGACAGGGTATTCTGACTGGCCAGGGTATGCATGAGTGATAGGAGGAGGCTCATCCCACCTCCTTGGTCTAGAGGTAGTCACATAACCCACAGGGGGTAGAAGAAACACAAGAGGGAAACTGGGGTTCCTGTTCTTCACTTTGTGAATCTCCTCTCCTCATAGGGGGGCCTTCTCAGAGGTAATACTGGCAGAAGATAAGAGGACGCAGAAGCTGGTGGCCATCAAATGCATTGCCAAGAAGGCCCTGGAGGGCAAGGAGGGCAGCATGGAGAATGAGATCGCTGTCCTGCACAAGTGCGTGGGCTACAGCCTGTCCCTGCTCCAGATTGACTTGATCCTCCCACCCTCCTCCTTCTTTGCTTTGGAAGAATTACTTAATTTCTCTGAGCCTCAAGTTACTCATTTATACAGTGGAGATAATTTCTACTTGGCAGGGTTGTGGAGAGTATTATAGGTCCTGTATTTCAGCCTGGCACAACAGCAAACATGACAGATGTGACTGAGGTGCTAGTGCTTATCTCCGGGGGTTTAATCTGTTCAACCAGGTCTCAAGATCAATCCTTGAATATGACTTGAACCCACCTATCTCAGCTGCTGTTATCTCTGGACATACCTCAAGTTTCCCCCACATATTAGTGCTACTTAGCAAGTTAAAAAATGCCCATCTGCTGACCCCCTGACTAAATCAACAACCAACTGGTCTATGAATTGCTCTTGCTGATATGAAGCCTAACCTCACTGGAAAGCTCATAGAGAATCTTTACTTCTGGTCTCCCCCGAGCTTCCCAACTACCCTGGGCAGGAAGAAATGATCATTTCCACTCTCAGGGGCTGAGGGTGGGGAAATGAGGCCCACAGTCACACAGCAAGCTGTGGCAGAGCTGAATCTTCCTCCTCAACAAGATCTGTCACCATTATTGGTTCATTTATTGTTTACGGTGTGCCAGGCACTGTGCCAAGCACCTTACCTGTATTATCTCCTGTGATCCTCCCACCACCTCTTTGAGAGAAGTATTGTCCTTGGCTTCATTTTTTTTTTTTTTTTTTTTTGATACAGCCTCAAGCTGTCACCCTGGATAGAGTGCCGTGGCATCACAGCTCACAGCAACCTCCAATTCCTGGGCTCAAGTGAGTCTCCTGCCTCCGCCTCCCAAGTAGCTGGGACTACAGGCGCCCGCCACAGCGCCTGGCCATTTTTTGGTTGCAGCCACCATTGTTGTTTGG
>CAUYRH010113670.1:0-55154 GCA_963574655.1 Perodicticus potto | reverse complement strand
TATGAGTTTATGATAGTTCGAACTTTGTTATTTCATTTAATTCATTGCTTAATTACTGTTTTCCTATGAATGATTATACTGTGGTTAATATGTTAGCATAGCAGTATTCCCAGATAGTTTTTTGTTTGTTGGGAGGTTGGGCTTTGGTGGGGCAGAGTTAATACTTTGCATGAAATATCTTATTTTATAACAGTGAAATTGCTTTCTCTTTTGTCTTGTGATTTTTTTTTGAGGTGAAATTTAAGTTTTTGTGTGAGCAGTACTATTATACCTATCTTGACTGTCTTGCTTGTACTGTATCACATCATACCTTTGGTTAATTCTTAATAAACTGTTCACTTGTTTTTTTTTTAAAAAAAGTGGGATTTATAAGGGAAAAAAACAAATCCCCATATTCCCTGAAAAAATAACCTAAAAATGTAAGGAAACATTTTAGGTTTGTATGAGGAAATGCCTGTATAATATATTAATAATTAAGGCTCAGCGCCCTTAGCTCAGTAGGTAGGGCACTGCCCACATACACTGCGGCTGGTAGGTTCGCATCTGGCCTGGGCTTGCTAAACAACAATGACAGCTACAACAAAAAAACAGCCGGGCGTTGTGGTGGGCACCTGTATTCCCAGCTACTTGGGAAGGTCAGGCAAGAAAATCTTAAGCCCAAGAGTTTGAGGTTGCTGTGAGCTGTGACGCCACGGCACTCCACCGAGGGTGACATAGTGTGACTCTGTCTCAAAAAAACCCCACAATTAATAATAAAAACAATATATTAACTTTTCTTACATTTTATTGGTGAAAATGGCAAATTTATGCATTCTGCCCCATGGTAAAAGGATGATTGTGATCTTCTATGTGATTTGTTAATAATAGCAAAGGGCAGACACAAAGAAACGGCAAGGTCTGTAGCCCAGAGACCAGCAGATCCTCTGTGGTCTTACTTTCTACCCCTGAAGAATCACAGACACTTACCAGTTTACATACAGTTTCCTCTTCTTTACAGATTCTATGCTTGTGTGGAATTAATAGGCAGGACATATAAGTAGTTGTTTTTTGTTTGTTTTTTTTTTTTCATTTCATTAACCCATTCATATATGAAGCTGAAGTCAGTGGCATACTGAGCATTTAACTATTTTTTCAGGGCAGCTATACTTTTGGAAAGGGGCACCCTTTTGGCACCACAAGAAGAGTTATTGTTTAATTGATGATAAGCAAATACCTTAAATATGATGTGTGATTTGGTAACCCTCTATACAAAAACCTGACCAATCAAATGCTGAATTGAAAACATATTCACTTATTGTAGTAGTGAATCAAAGTTATCCAGACTCCCAGAAGCTTAAGATACAAGAACCAGCACACAGAATAGGAAAGGTCACTCCTACTTCCCTGCATCTCTCTATGTGCCGCACACTATGTCAGGGTCTTTGCAAACAGTGTTGTTCAAATCTCTCGGTAAGCCTATGAAGTTGGTATTATCTACTTTCATCCTATGAGCCTCCAGAGAGGTTCAATCATGTCCTCGAGTACACGGTTGACCTTAGCAGGCTCATAAACATGGGTGAGAAGGGACTGGAAGCACAGGGACATTTGTGTGCCTTCCTTCTGGGTGAGCAGGGAGGTATTTCAGGGTAATGGTGAAGACCAGGGTGGGACCAGGGGTATGGTGGTTGGGGTGGCATTAGTGGAGCTAGAGATCACAAGATGGATCATCTACAGATACTGATGTCACCAGGACGGCCTAGGACACGTGGGATGACCCCTTCTATGTCCTCCCCCAGTCCCAAGTCCGACCCATCAATTTCACCTCCAAAATACCTTTCGAACCTTCAACCTCTTTTCAAACCCACTACTAACCTGTTGGTCAAAAATCACCACAATCTTACACCTTCACCCAGACAAAATTGTTGTGCAGAATACAGTACTGATAACCCTTTAATGGTTACCACTACTTTCTTTGTCTTTGTTTTTTCTTTTCTTTCCTTCTTTCTTTCTTTCTTTCTTTCTTTCTTTCTTTCTTTCTTTCTTTCTTTCTTTCTTTCTTTCTTTCTTTCTTTCCTTTCTCTCTTTCTCTCTGTCTCTCTCTCTCTCTTTCTTTCTTTCTTTCTTTCTTTTTTGAGACAGAGTCTGATTTTGTCACTCTTGATAAATCGGTAGATTGCCGTAGCGTCATAGCTCACAGCAATCTCAAACTCCTGGACTTAAGCGATTCTCTTGCCTCTGCCTCCCAAGTGCTGTGATTACAGGCGTGAGGGCTACCACTACTTTGAAGATAGTGTCTATGTCTTACTTAAGCTGCCTTACAGGCTCGTGCTTGACCTGGCTCCTGTCCACTTTCCCACGTGATCCCTGTCACGCCCTGTTCACTGTCCTCGTCCATTTATAGGAATTTCAAGTCCCCCACCGCAACACCTTTGCACACTCTTACTCAACCTTACTTAACTGCTCCAGGATGGCTCAGCCCACAGGCTGGCTGTGTGCTCCCTCGGGCTGGAACACCCTTCCAGAACAGATGATCCCTCCTGGGCATGGGGCCACTCAGCAGCCTTCTCACTGCACTTTCTCAACAGTCTCTCCGATTAGATAGCACCTTCTGTTTATGTGTCTGCAGCACCCCATACTGTTCTCTCGTAGGACTTACTGCAGTTTGTGAGAATATCTGTGTGATTGTTTTATTAAAATTTGCCCTCCCGCAGCAGAATGCTGCCTCTGTTTGGGACCAGTCTTGATTCTCCACTGTACCGGCAGGACCTAAAGTGGTCACCTACTAAACGAAGACCTTTGAATGGAAAAACGATGAAATAAGCTACTTAAAATCTTTTTAGAAATAACCTAAAGTATGATTTCTAAATGTGTTACCGATGAAGATAACAACAAAATTCAAATATATCAGCAATACCCAAGGGGCTTGTCATTAAAGTCAAGTTAATTTTCAATGTAAATACCTAAATTCAACAACTTGTTCTATAAAAGAAAAAAACATCTAAAAACAAAGGCAAATGATCACTTAGGTAGACAGTAAAACAAAGGCAAATGATCACTTAGGTAGACAGTGAATATCAAGAATCTGAGAGGTGTTTTATTTCTTGAAGTCCAATTTTGTTATTTTTAATTTAGAAATATACCAATCTCCCCTACTCCAAAGTGGAAAGGGGCTTTATCATAAGACTTAACGGAAATCTTCCTTTTAGCATTTTTTCTCTGTTTACTTTTATAGTCACTAAAGAATCTGGATCATCAACTTCTGACCACTCATCCCACTTCCAGACCAGGGAGGAAGCAAGAATTGTGCAACACGCACAGACCCACACCCAGGAGGCCTGGATTCTAGGCTCAGCTCTGCCACTAAACAGCGTTGAAAATGCAGGGTCCCAATTTCCTGAATTGCAAAGTCAAGATGTGCTGTAGATGAAGAAAGTTCTCTAGAATTAAAGTTTGATTTTTTTAGCAGCCGAAGAATGTAACATAGTAGAAGAACTTATCATTTTGTCTTCTCTTGTGGCGTATCACAAGGAAGGCTAAGTCTGTGAATTTTACTTTCTGCAGACAACTGGTTCACTTCCTCAGCCACGTACAAATCCCATTGTAATGAACACATCAGGATACCTGAATAGTGAATCAGCTTTCTGGAGGCTTTTCAAAATTGAGTTGTTTTTGAGCCTGCAAAGTTTAGGATCAAACTTTGATCTAAGATGTCCCCAAAGATAAAGGCAACCTCTAAAATACACTTGAAAGAAAACAAACAAACAGTCCCATGGCCTAGCCCTCAGCAAAATAGTGGTGAGTACAACAGGGGTGCATAGCAGAGGACTCCCAGGCAGGACAGAACGTCACCTCTTCCAAAGTGCTTTCTAATTCAGCGTGGTTCACGGCCCACCTGACAGAGAAGAGGAGCAGGGAGAAAACTTTAAAAGATTTTTAAAGATTTTTGCCTCTTTTGCTACAAACTTCAAAACTATGTGTTAGAGAATAAGCATGTCTAGAAATGTCAACCATAGTTATTTACAAAGAAAGCAAACGAATTTCAGAGGTAGTCTAACCTATACACCCAACAGCAAAACACTCTAAATCATTTTGATCTTAAAACACCCACAACAGTCTGCATCAATTTCTTAGTCCAGAGAAAATTAAGTATTTTAAGCACAGGCTTTTCCTGTTTTAGGCTGATTTTCCCTTGTCTATACTGTGGCTTCTGGTTTTGATTACAGAAGTTTGGTCTTATCCTTTCAACATTAAAGAATCTTTGCCTCACTGTTTTGATACTAATCCTCCAAGAACTTACACAGAACATTTATTTCCCAGTGAATCTTGTCTTTTCCAATTTGTCTGAGACTGAACAATTCTAAAGTTTCAAGCGCTGAGCGTGGGGGACACAGGCTTGGACCATCCAGGAATTAGCGTGGCCATTAGCGGCTTTCGGCAAAAATAGAATTACGCCTCCATGTTTTGACTATTTTTTTCTGGAGAGTGTTGGGGGTGAGGTGGGGGGGGGGAGTGGCAAAGAAGAACCATCTACATTTGGGATATGTCAACATAAGTCAACACGTCTGAAAGGTACAATTAGCCTTTCTTTATTCTTAGCATTCATTCGAGTATTTATTCATTCATGGATCCATACGTTCATTCAACATTTACTGAGAACAGGCATTGTTCTGGTTTGGAACTTAGATAAAACACATAGCACCTGTCTTCAAGTGTCTGTTAGCAGGTCAGTGAGAGAAAGACAAAAATATTCGTATTAGACCACTGATGCCCCTTGACTTACAATGAGTCTGTCTGCCAATAAACCCACTGTAAAGCTCTAAGTTGAACCATCGTTAAGTCTCGGGGACTGCATGTATATAAAAGCCATGATAAGGGGAAAAAATCAGATTGCAGGAGTTCAGAGAAAATACATCTAAGGGTGGCTGGGGCCCACCAGAGAAGACCCCTTGAAGGATTTCACTTTGGGGTAAAAAGCCAGGCTGGAGGGAGGGGGAGAGAGGAAAGGGAAGGTTGCCAAGCAGACCAACATGCCCAAAGACTCATGTTCTTCTGTTTATTGTTTGAGGGCAATCCTGTTGATTGTTCGAATTTATTACACTAAGCAGTGTTATTAAATTTTAAATAAAGTTGCAGAGTCATACTTCTGGGGTGCATCAGGAACGGTAAAGACCTGTAAAGCTAGCATACTTACAGTGAGTTCAAAGGTCAGAGTAACTTTATTTAGGAAAGAGCTCACAAGGTTGTGCAGGTTGTGAATCAACAGCACTGCTGGTCTGTTAAATTTGAAAGCATCCCAGATTTGTATTACGGAAAGAGAAAAGAACCAAAATGATTCAGGGCAAGTACTGGTTGGCTTCTCCTGTGAAGGCAGCTTCCTAATTTCTTACCCGGGACTCAAGCCATCAATCAGATCCAGGATTTGCTTTGTCTACTATATGACTATATGCACTGTTTATCTAGCTGAAGAAATATTTTTCTAAGCCATAAAGTCTTTCAGTGATCCCTGTTGAAGTAACTCAAATCTCTAATAAGGTTTTTATTATTTAACAAGCATGAGGTCTCCGATGCTTTGTACAACGCCTGCAGAATATTCAGGAGATAGTAACAAATAGCCCCGCAGAGGATGGCCTCCCAGCTGGAAGGCCTAGTTCTTCTTTACCTGAGGGAGTTTACAAAAAGAGTGAAACTACCACTCCTACAGGCAAGAGCCAAGATTCTCTCTGTTCAGGTTATTGGGAAGTACAATCAGGTGATCTCTACGATCTGCTTATTGTAATTCTGGAAACAAGGAACTGTAATTTATAGAACAGACACCTGGCTGTTCTGCAAGGTGGGACACCTGCCTTCAAGGTATTAGAAAATCAAAAAATTATAACATGGGTGTGCTGCTCGCAGCCACTGAGAGGCACATCCATTCAAACCCCAGGTGCTTGTGCTGTGGCTTCCACCCTTCCTAAACCCCACACCCTCCCCACAGAAGTGGTCCAGAAAGGACAGAGCCAAGTCACAGAACAGATCCTGTTTCTAGTTCAATGCCGCAAACGTAGATTAAGTCATATCTTGGAATTCTTCCACCGGAGAAAACTTACAAGAAGCAAAGCAACTTTTCAAAGCATAGCAAAATAAACATTTGCTCCATGACTTACTGAGTTTGGCACATGGAAAATGTGCACTGCCAGTAAAATTAGTGAGTTAACCGAGGCGCCGACTTCACCTTCCTGGTTGCTCAAGGCCACCAGCCTGTTCTGGGGGGCTGACCTTGTTTCTGCGCCTAGCCCCACCGCTAAGTCTATCATTTGAGGCAAAGCACGTAACCTTTAGCTATTTTGGCTCCTCTAAGGGGGACATTGTTGGCTTTCACCACAGTTCTTAGGAAACATGTTAGATAGTTCTGTTCTTTTCATATAAACATTGTTTTGGTCGTACACACTGGAAAATTATGAAGCATCTAAATAATCTGAACGTGTCCATTTGGGATGAGGTGCTGACAGTTGTTAGTCATTTAAAGAGACTTCCCTAAATTGAGGGGATTTGTGGGAGAGGAGGGGAGGCATTGGAAATTTCAAATAAGAGATTTAATTCAACAAGAATTTACTGAGGAGCTCTGGCCAGCCCTGTAATTAAGCTTTACGGGCAGTACAAAAGGACCCGGAGAGTGGGCCTTCAGGGAACTGGTGGGGGAGCAGCCCCAGGCTGTGGGCCAAGGTGCCAAGTGAGTAAAAATCTGCAGCAGGATGACGTGGGGGCTGGCAGCGGACGGGGTTACCGTAAACCAGTCAGGGCCGCGAGGCTTCAAGGAAGTGGTGTGTGTAAAGCTGGATCCTCCAGGCAGGTGAGGTCTGGAAAGATTTTTGAAAGAGAAACGGAACTGCAGATGGAGATAATAGCATGACAGAAGGGAAACGGCGCTGAAGTAAGATCTGTGTCCTACGGGGCGTCACTGGGAAGCCAGCACCTCCCCGTAGGGCTTCCACACCACCTCCAGCATAAAACGCACCTACTCAAAAGGAACCTGGAGAATTATTTAAGGCCACTCAACTCTTCTCTTCTTTATCCTTTTTTTTTTTTTTTTTTTTTTTTTAGTAAATCCTGTATTGAGTGTTTGTGGTAAGCTCTGGGCTAAGCACATTATGTGCTGTGTCAGTTACTGGGATTTAATGATGGCACTGTACCTGGGATTCAAACTCGGGTCTATCCGTTTCCCAGTCTTTAACTCCACCATGAGTTTGGAGTTTGTGCTTTATCAAGACAAGTGTTGCCTGGGTTCTCCTGGGTCTTAGAGACTCTCAAGGAGTTCTCAGGACATACTTTTGCTGGGTCTTCTCACTGTGCTCTTGGTATTTTCAGGGAGGTTATTAACAGCTATGTTTGTGGGCAAATGGTATTATTATATTGTGTGTTTGTTTCTGAGACAGACTGTCACTCTATTACTCAGGCTAGAGTGCTGTGGTGTCATAGCTCACAGCGACCACAAATTCCGGGGCTCAAGTGATCCTCCTGCCTCCACCTCCTGAGCATCTGGGACTACAGGCGCCTGCTGCAACAACCGGCTGATTTTTCTTTTTTTAGTAGAGATGGGGGTCTTGCTCTTGCTCAGGCTGGGCTTGAACTTCTAAGCTCAAGTGATCCTCTCTCTTCGGCCTCCCAGACTGTTAGGATGACAGGAGTGAGCCGCCAGGCCCGGCTTGGCAGTGGTATTATAATGCATCATTCACCCAAAGTGTCTGCGCATGTCCCAGCCCACAGTTTAACCCTCTCACACGAGTCTAGGGGACGTCAGGGCTGTGCTTGTCTGCTCTCATACGTTCAGGACCGACAAGTCCTGAGTGTTCAGAATACACTCAAAAGGAAGCAGAAAGAGAAGTAGCGTTGACTTCCCCTCTGTCAACTCTGCTGGCTCCACTCTAGGGAGTGTTGTGGACCCCTGAAGCGGACTCTGGGAGGTCCACACTGCCCACCGGCACAGCCACCGAAACCCCAAGTCTCTGGGGCACTGATTCCAACTCTCCCTCCTCTCCCCGTGCCTTTCACAAACAGGGACAGTGTCGTTCTAAAGACTGTTAAACCTCACTTTGGAAGTGATGGTTCATTCTAATCTTAATTAAAATATGTCTTTAGAATTGCAAAAACTTGTGCAAATGCAAATATAAGAGCATTATAGAACATTTTACAGTCACATGTCTTCACATATTTTCTCTAAACTAAACAAATCTAAAATTTTTCTTCTTGGCCCTGTAACTCAGATGCCAAAGTTGGTTATGAGCAAATTTTTGGAGGAAAATTTCCACATTCTGCCATGAGGTTTGTTTTCGTCCCATCTGCCATCTTTTCTACCTTCATTACATTAACTTCAGGTATCTTTAATAGAGGGTTAAAAAGTTAAAACTTTTTTCCAGTCATGATAAAATCATCATCTGGACTGTTCAATCTCTGCATCATGTATTTTTGTCCTATTTTTTGCTCATTATTACATCTCCTTTGGTAAATGATGCTAGGCAAGGAAATTGCCAGAATGGCCAAAATTTAAAATAAAACCTTACCCAATGAACTTGTTATTAATCCCACTTGCCCCTAAGAGAAAAGCAAGACAAACATTTAAAAAATTTAATTTTGTGGTGATTTTGAAAGGGGTAAACTCAGAATAGACTAGAAAATGTTAAGAAAAAAGGCAAAATATAAACAAAAAGATAGCGTCTAAAAGAGATTATCTTTGGTATACTAATAATGTAGTATGAACAAAAATCTGTGTTGTTTTAGAAATCAGCCAGTCTAAGAATGTTTTTGTTACAGCAGCCTGGAAGGATGGAGACAGAAAGAACAGTGTGTCCGTCCGCTGCGCGTTGCTGCAGGGGTTGCCGCAGGCTGGGAACTTCACAAAGAGGAGCGGCGGCCGGCGCCCAGTTCTGCAGGCTGGACAAGAGCATGGCTCCAATACGCGCTTCTGCCAGGGCTCCAGGCGGCTTCCCATCATGAGAAAGGCGAAGACGGCAGGTGTGTCTCACAGCAAGAGAGGGTGCGAGAGAGACCAGGGACGCCCACGCTCTCCTGGGACCTGATAGAGCGGAACTCACTCGGCATTCACACGCGATCTGCCCATGACCAAAACGGCTCCCACTCGGCCTACCTCCTACACCAGACACTGAACGGCAACACGGATTTGAGGACCAACATCCAAACTACACCCAGCAGTCCTAATGAACGTTTATGGCGGGCTCATCAGTACAGCCAGCCTTTAACAGTTCCACGTGTCGTCTCCTTCAGGTCCCGCAGCAGCCCTGTGAGCCAGCACCTCCTTATCACTGTCACTGTACAGATGAGGAAACCGAGGCACAGGGAGGTGACGGAGCCCATCCATGAGCACAGAGGGGCAGGCGGTGGAGGCGGGAGGGGCCCAGGGAGTGTGGGGGAGCGTCCTTGCTGCTCCACGGCCTGCAGGTGGACGGCCAAGAAGAATGGGTTCTGGCTTGTTCACTTTCTCTCCAGGAGGAAGAGAAACAGGCAGACAGTCTGGGAGTCCCTCTTTACAATGCCAATATCTTGGCAGGAAGCACACCTGAGACTAGCACTGGGAAACCTTTAGCAGGGATTAACGGAGAGTGAGCCAAGCTCAGCAAAAGAACACCAGCTGGGGAGCAGTGGGGGGCGGGGCGCAAAAGGAGGAAAAAGACCTGGGTGGTGTCTGCCAAGCTGCTGAAGATAAACTGCCACATTTTTCCTTTTTTTGACACAAAGTCTCACTCTGTCACCCTGGGTAGAGTGCCGTGATGTCAGAGCTCACAGCAACCTCAAACTCTTGGGCTGAAGCAATCTTCTTGCCTCAGCCTCCCAAGTAGAGCAGCTTGGGACTATAGGTCCCCACCACAACTTCCAGCTAGTTTTTCTATTTGTAGTAGGGATGGGGTCTCACTCTGGCTCAGGCTGGTCTCCAACTCCTAAGCTCAGGCAATCCACCTGTCTCGGCCTCCCAGAGTGCTGGGAGTGCTGGGATTACAGGCATGAGGCACCACGGCCTAACTTCAGCATCTTCTCCTTGGAGAATGACATGAATATGTGTTTTGTCAGTGACAATAATCATTGCTTCCTGGCCTACGTTTCTCAGCCTGGGTAATAGAATTAGAAGATGCAATTCAACAGAAGTTTATGTTTTCACACTGTTAAATAATAGTATTTTATTATCTTCACTTTTTAAGGAAGAGGCATAATAAAGAAGCAATCTAACGTGCTATTACGAGAGCAAACAGTGATAATAAATAAAGTGATTATTAGGAAATAACTCTGAGTAAGCAGGACTCTCTCTTTTTCTCCCTGTGTGTGTCAATTTCTCCCTGTGTGTGTCAATGTGCACACGTGCTTATCGTCAGTTACAAAAAGTACGTGACTTTTCTGCTGGAAGAGTAAGTGCCTGGTTATCATGGGGAAAAGAATTGTTTAAACAGTCCACCATCTCATGTGGTAATTCACACTCCATATATAAGTATGCATATAATTATAAGTAACTTTTGCTGCCAAACCAGTTTTCTCCTTGTTGTTTTTTTACCGAAAGGCCCAGAAAGAAGAGGAAAGTAATAGTCACTAATTTTATGCAATCTAGCCTGTCTTGTTTCACAGCCACCAAAACATTCTTAGACTTAATTTTACTGGTAAATAAAACACTTCTGAAGTTCAATAACAAGTTAATGGTCCAAGTGGAGGGGACTTTTTTTTTCTTTTTAAACCATTCTGACCTTTATAGAAGCAAAAGGACAACATTTGACATTTTGCAGAAAATAAAGAAACATAATTTAGCAATTTTTAACCAGTTGCCACACGCTACAGCTCTAGAGTTGCTCAACTCTTTCCAGACACAAACGTCTCCCAAGCATGCTTCATATTCCTTTTAAAATCACAAGCAAATAAACAAAAAATTTAATTAGTTGAGCCTGTATCTCATATTTGGCTGATGTCATCCTCTTCTTTCTGGGAAAAAAAAAGGTTAGAAAGGAAAAAGAAAAAAAACCAGGAGACGCAGATGACACGCAGACCTCGCCTTTGCCCCAGAATTCTGCCCGTTCCTGAACTCCAGTCTGGATCAGGCCCAAACTGCAGGTCCTGACGGGGTTATCCGGGCTTCTGGCCTGACTCTCATTCCGTGAAGGAGCTGGGGGCTGGCGCTTCTTTTGATTCGCACCACGCTTCTACCTGCTCCCTTGGCCTACTCTTCCTCTTGGAACAAAATTAAGTCTGTTGCTTCCATCCCAGCCACTGGACCACTGGCACTGCTTCTGTTTTTGGTGAAAGTTTCCCATGGCCTAGTGTGGGGATGGGCGCGGTCACTGGACAAGTTGGGAAGGGGCACAGAGCATCTTTGTGGCCTGGTTATTCAGCCCCTCGGCTTTTGATTTCTGTGGCTTTATCTTAGTATAGTTGAGGATTCGCATTCATGGCGTCCCCTGTGCTTCCTTCATCTCTTCTGTCCCCCCAGCACCTCACTGCTTTCTGCATTGAGGGTGGACAGCTGAAGAGGGTCTGGCTGGACTCAGGCCCAGCATGTGTCTTTCCTTCACGTCATCTATCAAGGACACGCGGATGTGTCCCTGTCCTGGGGCTGTAGATCTGAGTGAGGTGGAGCCCAGTGCTTTTCTACCAATCCAGAACAGCCCAGAATGTCTAGCCTCTTCCTCCCATCCTCTCGGATCCATGGACCCGAGGTCACTTGAGGGGATGGATCTTCCTGAGGCCACCCTGGGAGCTGCAGTTTGTTCCAGATGATGTTCAGAAGGGGTCCAAAAGCTCTAAAAACAACTCTCATGTTTTTTTTTTTTAAAGTTCAGTGTAGAAAATTTGTAAAAGACAGACAAAATCGGAAAAGCCTCTTCTCCCTGTTCTGCACAGACTGACAGGGAATGCCCATTAGGTGAGCCAGAGGCTACCGACGGGCAGCCTGAACGCTGCGCCAACAGGTTTTGATTGGCCCAGACAGTGTTTAAAGGTTGTCTTTCAATACTTGCCAACATTAACAAATTAGGAGCTTTCACATAAAAATTTTGTTTCTGGCTTCTCTAGAAAAATCAGAAGACCTGGCTGACACTGGATCTCCTTGCTGTCCAGAAAACGTTTACACGGAGCCAAGTAGCTGCTGCCCACTTAGGACAAGGCACACTTGCCCAGGACCACAGGCCCCAGCCGTCCGCTTCTAGTCCCTGCAGACAGGGAGTTTGCAGGCTCAGCTGTAATCACCCTAAGTGCCCAAGAAAGCACCAGGTGTAAGTGTTCCTGTCAATAGCTGCCTGGCAGGATTTGTTTGTGCTACTCTGTCCCCTTGCTCCCCTCTTCCTCCTTGCCTCTGAGCTGCCCTGGGGCTGGAAAGGCCCTTACTGGTAAGAACCATACTCCTCCTGCAGAAAGGCCAGAAAGGCCAAGCAAAGCCAAAGTGTCTCAGCTCCCCGCTGTCCTTGAGTCTGTGAATCCAATTGCTGTTTTGGCTGGAAAAGACTTTTGTGAGTGAGCAAGACACAAAACTCACGTAACTGAGCCAAGTACGTGCCGCTAAAAAGATACAAACTCATCCCAACCGAGAGAGTTCCGAGGGCCCAAGGAGGAGTGGGTGTGTGTGGTTTTATTTTTAATGCCAGCCCAAAAGTAGGCTGCAAAGTTGATGAATATGAAGGATGATGCCTGAAGTTAAGAAAACAAGAGTTCTAAGACATTTTTGCTTCCACTTGAAACTGTGGAGATACCCTTAGACTGCAGCCTCAGGGCGGTTTCCAGCTCTCTCCCTGTAACACAGCAGAGGCCAGCTTTGGGTGACACACAGCATGAAAGCCGACCACGGGCCCAGGCGCTAAGTTGGTAACACAGAGGCAAAAGACAATTAGGGAGGATTTTCAGAGTGCTTCGGGGCCTGCAGCTGTAAGACTCCCGTGGACAGCACAGCGGTGTTGTGCCTGCATTTCTCTCCTTCACACGGCTCTAAAAATATAAGCAATCACCTCTTGGCTGACTTCAGGAATCCAGTTGCCTATCTGCGGTTCTTCACAGCACCCGACATTATTAACTGCCACTAGGAGTGTGCACTGGCATTCGGAAATGGCACAAATCTGGGTATTCTTTCTTTTTGCCCTTACAATATTGGAAAATTGACCACGTCTTTTATCAAAACCAAAAGAAATTTCCCGCTGAACACTATGAGATGAATTTTTTGATTTTGTTTGATTTTTTTCATGTGGCTCCTTGTGTGTTCAAGGTTTGCTCTCTCAGAGAACAAGTCGTACAGTTATCTTTAGGATTAATAAAAGAGTTGCAAATGTGTAATAATGATCAAGACTGATAAAAAAATGAAAACAATGGAATGCAATAGAAAACAGATGTCAAAAGGAAAAGAAAATTATAAAAAATTCCAGCTGATGAAATCAAGGTGAAGATAGGAGAAGAGAAAGGAGAACTGTCTGTGATTTTATAGCGATACCCACAGTGCCAGGTTCAGAGGCCCTCTCACTGTTGCCATCCCCATGCTTTCAGGATTAGAGAAGGTTCTCTCACTTCATTGCCCTTTTGTATGATGTTCTGAACGGCAAGTGCTCCTGAAATTCCATTTTATTTTATTTCTTTATTTATTTCTTAAGAGAAGGATCTCACTATGTTGCCTTGCTTGCCTTGAACGCCTGGGCTAGAGGGATCCGCCTGCCTCAGTCTCCCAAAGTGCTGGGATTACAGGGGTGAGCCCTGCACCTGGCCTTGCTCTGGGAATTCAATTCGGTGGCACTCCTCAAAGTGTTACGATCATGAGATTCAAGAGGAATTTTTAAGTCATGGTCCCTGACCTCAAGAAGATAACACTCTGGGTTACAATTTTTCAATGAGTTCATATATTATGTATGTGGTAAATGTGTTCGTGCTGCTCTAAGCTCACTCCTCCATCAGTATCCGTGGGAAGGGCAAGGGTGCCCAGGACCACGGCTCTGTCTTCCAGCAGGATGAGCTCCCTGAACAAGCCACCAGAGAGGTCAGGATTCCATGTCTGCAGTGGTTAAGGTATGATGTTTTTAGAAGTATTTCTTTTGTTTAAGTTTCTTAAACAGTTTTAATAGATCCCATAATAGTGTGGCACAAAGGTTTTGCTCATGTCACCATCCCCTCCCTCAGGAGCTTTCCAACATTATTTCCTTTCATTGTCCTACGTAAACTTTGTTCCAGCTACACATGAACCTGTGGTAACTGCGATCCCCACCCTGTGCATTTGCCCACCTTTTTCTTCTACCTGAAGAACCCAAAGAGACTTGGATACCCCTGGACTCATCCAAATTCCATTTCCCTGGCAGCCCAGCCTTCCTAAAGCCATCTCTGATTTTCCTAGGTATTCCTATGACCTTTTAAAGTTATTATTGCTAAAAATCATCACAAATAATACTAGATGACAACCACCACCCTCACAGTAAGAGCAACTGCTGGTTTCTGAGCACTGTTCAGCTTCCTGCACTCAGCTATGCTTCATATACACTGTCACACCATCCTCTTAACAACCGGAAGGTCGGTGCCATTATTATCCTCATTTTCCAGACAGGGAAAGGCTGGCAGAGACTCAGCATCTTTCTCAGTGATACCTGCTAAGAGACCAAGAGATCAGTAGTACCAATTTAGCTTTTAATCATGAAGTGATCATTCATGTCCCTTGAACTGCTATTGATCACACAGTTATTCAAATAATATAAATGTAGCATTTGGGCAAGTAGTTTCAATAAAAAGGAAAATGGAAGTTTTAAATACAAAATGTACTTTTCTTTCAGCATTGCATAGCCTAAATGAGGAAACTGATTATAGGATCTTAGTTCAGATGTTACAACTGTCTATGTGACCTGGCCCAAATTACCTTCTTTAAGCCTTTGCTTCTCCATATGTAAAATAGCAAGAATAACAGTCCCTACATTGAAGGGTTGTTGTAAGGATTAAATGAAATAAGCCAATAATCCCACCTGATCAACACTCCATGTAACATCAGAGTTCCTGCACCAATCACACCTGACCAACACTCCATGTAACATCAGAGTTCCTGCACCAATCACACCCGGTCAACACTCCAGGTAACATCAGAGTTCCTGCACCAATCACACCTGATCAACATTCCATGTAACATCAGAGTTCCTGCACCAATCACACGTGATCAACACTCCATGTAACATCAGAGTTCCTGCACCAATCCCACCTGATCAACACTCCACGTAACATCAGAGTTCCTGCACTAATCCCACGTGATCAACACTCCACGTAACATTAGAGTTCCTGCACCAATCCCACCTGACCAACACTGCATGTAACATCAGAGTTCCTGCTGTGATTTTTATTGTGATTCACAAGGAGACACACATTCTGGATAGATGAATGCTCTTGAATGCCGAATAAATGAATATAAGACTTCCAATCATGAAGTATGCTCAAATAATACACTATTTTTGATATTATAAATTTTCTAAATAAAATTTTTACGTTTTATAATCAATTATATAAGGAGGTATATTCTGATGAAATCAAATTCTTTTTTATATCTAAATGCCTCGATAAAAGATTTTTCTTGCAAACATTTTCAAATGACCACCTTAATAAGCTTGTATGTAGAATCTTAGTAGTTAATTTTACTCCTGGAATAGTTAATACTGTGCAGTACCCCGGCACTGGCATATCCTATCTAGCAATCATTGTTGAAACAAAAATTTCCTGAAAAGTCTTTATGGAGGTAATAAACTGGTCTTGCTTGTACCAATTTTCTCCCTAAGTATCACATGTCAAATTAAATACTATCTATCTAGGGCAGTGGCCCCCTTTCTGCAATGTTTGACTATATTACCACCTTATAATGGGAGTTTGGTGTTGCCGCAAAGTGTTCCAAAACATTAGCTATTCAACAAAATGTAACTGATCGATTTTATGTCTACATCGCATTTACATACCATCTATATATTTGAGGTCTTGTGGCTTAATTAGACAATTCAGTTGATAGCTCAATAAATGTGGCCTGTGACATGATCTGGCTTCTAAACAGATGGAGTAATTAGTAATTAGAGAAAAACTGCTAACTAATTTCAGGGACATGCTATGAAGGCTAAAGCTGAGAGTGTTTGTGTAAAACAATCTTAAATCACATGCAATAGTGGTACCTTTGCTTTATTTTGACAGGGTCTCTGTTGCCTGGCCACAGTGCAGTGATGTCATCAAAGCTCAGTGGAATGTCAGATTCCTGGGCTGACGAGACCCTCCTGCCTTAGCCTGCAAGTAGCCAGGAATGTAGGCATATGCCACCATTCCCACCATTAAATAATTATTTAATTATTCCCATTAAATAACTTACCTACAAACAGAAAACTAAAAATAAGTCGGAATAGATTTATATTTTCAGGCATTTTCGACTCATGGTATTTCTCACACTAAAAAGAACATTATTAAAAATATTTGCTGAGAAAAAACTGTGACATAGAATTGATTTATTCTGAAGGACTACGATAGTATTTCCCAGGTCTATCTCCCTTTAGAAATTAAAAAAATAGCTCAGTTTACATTTGAATTCAGGCCATTTACGTTTTCTTCGGTAGAAATGTACCTGACACTTCCCCATCCGTATTCTGGGAAGGCAGAGCTGTTTTGTGGAGTCGTACCTGTACTAACCCATCTGCGCTGAGAGTCTGTTTCTCCTATTGGTTTCTTCCAGCTTTGTGAAATGCTCGTATGGTCATTCTGTAGCTAGAATATCATTTATGAATCTCAATTTTCTCTCTCTTTTCTTTTCTTTCTTTTTTCTTTTTTGAGACAGAGTCTCACTCTTGTCCCCCTGGGTAGAGTGCCCTGGTAGAGTGTTGCTGGCTCGAACACTTGGGCTCAAGTGATCCTCTTGTCTCAGCCTCCCAAGTAGCTGGGACTACAGGTCCCCACCACTGTACCCAGCTAGAGTTTCTATTTTTGGTAGAGATGGGGTCTCACTCTTGCTCAGGCTGGTCTTGAACTCCTGAGCTCAGGTGATCTACCTGCCTCGGCTTCCCATAGTGCTAGGATTACAGGTGTGAGCCACTGCACCCAGCCATGAATTTCGATTTTCAATTGATGCATTATAGATCCTCTTATTCATCTCTTTTCACCTTTTTTAAATTTTGGTATACAAGATATAAAGAGCACCTATTCAGCTGACCACAGATGTGTGCAGGGGTTTCCTCATCATAGAGCTTTCAGGATGCCTAATGAGGATGTCTTAAAAGATATCCACTAAACATCTGATGAATTGCAGTGGTTCTAAATGTCTTCATTTATTAATATGATTCAGTTCATGTTAAAATGTGTTAGATATTTGTAGAAATTACTGAGACGTTTGTTGCTGGCCCTGATGGATACTTTAGATCACATTAATCTTAAGTACAACTGTGTAAGGAATAGAAAAACTTTCAGACACATGTACATAACAACAAAACAATAACAAGACCAAAACAAGAACAACAACAAAGCAGGGGGAGGGGGGGAAAGGCATCAGAGAGCCTCAGAACAGCCCGTACTCGACGTGCCAGGATCCTGAAGAGGAGCGAAACTCACTTTGTGGGAACCACTGTATTTGATGCTGTTTTGTTTTCATTTCAAATTTCTTCCTCTTTGGGGGAATTTTCCAGTTCCTAGGGAGATGCCTAGAGGCTGAACAGAAAATTGCCGTCTGGGACTTGCAGCACCTTTGCTAGGTTGGGGAGACCAAAACAGGGTTCAAGAGACAAGGCAAACAGGACTGGAGGGCCAAGATTCTCAAGAAAAAGGGAAGTGTGGAGGCATTTGCCTTTTCTGAAGCTGCCTGTGCATGAGATGAAAGCCTGAGATCTGAGGCTGACAGCTGAGCAGAGAATCCAAATCTCATGGTGCTCAGACCAGAGGAGGCAGCGGGGCCTCCAGAAAACACGATAGACTTCTCCTCCTTCACTTGGGTCCCCAGAACAAACTTTCAGTTTTTCCCAAAAGAGAGGGCAAACTATAAACAGACTATCCTCCACAAAGCCTGAAACTCAGCTTCTATTGGATCAAGGTTATCTGCTCAAATTCCATTTTTCTTCCAAAAGAAAATTAAAGTCTACTTAGAGGAAGAAATTTGAATTTATTTCTACCCAGAGCTTGCACATGACTGCCAGATAGGGCAATTAGCCTTACCCTGCCAGGCTTTTGTTTCCTGCTCACAGTGTTTGCTTATTCATTTGCACTTGAATGCTTTCAGGAGGAGTCTGTGCTCTCAGCTTCTACAGTCCCCACCAATTCCTACTGCCTCACAACAACCCCAATTCAGCCATGTAAGCTATTTGCGTGAGCCAGAGGCATTTGCTACATATTTGAAATTATAAACCAAGGACTAGATGGTAGACACGGAGAAGCCAGAAGATCTGCATGAAGGAAATAGCTATCAGTGATTGAGGTTACTGCCGGGAGACCCTGGCATAAGAAAAGATCTTAAGACTAAGTTTACAACCTCATCTCTTTGGCCTCCTACACCGAGACAAACATTTGTTTTTGTTCATTTATTCATTTATAATACTTTGCATTTACAAAACATTGCATAGGTTACAAATTTTATACATATGCTTTTATGCAATTCTTAGGACGAAACTTAGGGCCAGATTCAGCACCTCTGGGAAATATTATAGATAACTCCAGCTGCTTAGTAGAACAGAGGTTGCTGGATACCTCATTGTGTGTTCATTCCATTGAACATGGAAGCTCAACATTAAAGAATGTGACTGAAAACATGCTTATGAGTATTTATAAAAAATGTATTCATCCCTCGACAACATTTGAGTAATGTAAGAGATAAGAATAAAATTTGATCCTGGAAAAATGATAAATTGACACTAAAGCAAAGAATCCATTTAATTATATTAATTTATTTATTTGTGACAGAGTCTCACTGTGTCGCCCTGGGTAGAGTTCTGTGACGTCATAGCTCACAGCAACCTTCAACTCTTGGACTCAAGCGATCCTCTTGCCTTTTAAGTAGCTATTAGGACTATTAGGTGCCCGCCATAACACCCAGCTACTTTTTTCTACTTTTTTAAGTAGCGATGGAGTCTCATTTTTGCTCAGGCTGGTCTCCAACTCCTGAGCTCAGGTAATCCACTTGCCCTGGCCTCCCAGAGTGCTAGGATTACAGGCATGAGCCATTGCCCTGGTCAAAGCAAAGAATCTAAACTGCTGGGTAAAAACCAAGCCTAAACGTTACTGCTTATTTTGCTCTCCCAAAACTATTTAAAAATGACGTCTGCATCTTGCTTGCTTAAACTTTCCTAGGTTTCCTAATTCAAGTGTTTTATTGCTACATCTTTTCCCAGATAAGGTAAAGGCCTATTGAGCCCAGGAAAGGCATAGTACATATTTAAACATGAAACAAATGTGGTCATGGAGGGCCCAGGAAAAAACCATGAAATAGGAAAAACAAAACAAAACAAAACATGGGGGAAGAAACAAAAGACAGGATAGATTACAGCAGGAGATAGAGGCACCTGTTTTGGAAGGATGGGGCCAGTTGCAAAAGGACTACTGTCGAAGCTCCTCAGAACTAAAACTGTATCCATGGAAGATGTTTACTGGCAGATCGGACTCTGACACTTTTAATTACAAAACCCAGATCAAACAAAGGTGAAATTACAATCAGTTCGAGGAGGCACTGTTAGACACTGTCATTCACTGTCCATGGAGTAAGAAGTTTATTGCTCAGAAACACAACGATTTCACCAGCCCAGATGCTGCTGAGCACAGGGCAGAGTGGCATGACCCGACGGAGAAAATCTCAGCATACCTTCTGTCTAAGCTTCTGTGTGTTTATCTGGGAAGTTATATAAATTGTCTAGGGAGGTTTTGAAGAGCACAGGAGGCATGCATTAGTCTCTCTGAATCTCATTCTACAAAACAAATGTAGTGATTTTTTTTTTTTTCACTAAACTTGACATGGCTCTGGGACAAATAAATAGGAGTGTCCCAACCTCCCCTGGCCTCTACATGTTTATTCCAGGGTTTTCTGGGAAGACTGCTTTTCCATTCTTCATGAATAGTTCATGTGCTAGTCTCCAATGGAAACAAAGTGACATTTCTTATTACTGTTGGCTGTTGGAAAGCAATTGCAAAGGGAGTGCCTTGAAACAATTAGTCCTCTGTAACTGATTATTTAACAATGTGTATTTCCCAAGAGCTGTTTATCTTCAAAAGGAAGCAGCCAAGACTAAATATATACTGTATCTAAGCAGACACCTGCACTGAACTCCTCTGGCTGCTAAGAGGGAATGCTCATACAAGAAAATTAAGGAAGGGTTATTAACTTGTTTCCGTACTCCCTTTGGGATGGGATCTGTACTTTTTCATGAGCAAAGAAATATGTTCCATTTCTTATGATACCCCAAGGACTGTTTTTATTTGGGAAAATCTCTTCCTAAAATATAGCTGTAGTTTTAAAACTGAAATTCATTCACCAACAAGAGATACGTGGAAAACAAGGAGAAAGAAAGAACAGTGAAAGGGAGAGAGGGAGGGAGACAGCAAGCCAGAGAGAGGCATAGACAGGAAACACTATGTTTTCATAGAAAAATGCTTTGTGTTCAGGGCCGCCAAGGAACGATAAAAAAATAAGTAGAAGACACTGTTCCCACCTTTGAGTCACTTATTTCCCAACCATTTAGCAGTTTGAGACATGAAGCTAGAAACGAAAATGATTTTGACCAACCGATCCTTAAGTGTGAATATGAGCTGTTTATTTTTAGCTACAAATTCCATGTTGTAACTCCCTTCTCTGAAATAGCGGATGATTCAAAGACGGCCAGGGAACATCTCGAGACCAGATGCTTGTACGAACTAAGTCAGCTACAGAGCGACAGTCAAAAAAGACTCTGGAGAATACAGTCTCATAACCAACATACTGAGATGTATCATATCCCAATACTGTGCAAAGTTCTGCTCCCTTGCCAGCCTATGCATTTCAAGAATACATTTCAGCTTTTGGAATGCTGCTTCTATGTATATGAACCCTCTCCAAAAATGTATTTTCTAGTTGCTCCAAGAAGCTCCTTCCTATTACTTCTGGCTACCTTTGTAATTTTGTGTGGGATTCTCTACATGTGGGAAAATTGTCAGTCAGTGAAATTCTGACACAGTCAATGTGAGAGACTCCTAAAAGAAAACCTGAAATAAATGCTATATGTCAGTCTGAATCTGAATGGATTAGGTTAAAAATAGAAAAACACTTTTCCACACAATTACAGCCAGGAGTGATACGGGAACTATTTCCCAGTGAGTGTGGCGTAGACGCACCCATCAGAGTGGCTGCAGAGCTGGGACTGGGCTGGTATCCTGCAGGCTCCCTGTCTAGCCAAGTATAAGCCTTTTAGCTGCTGGATGTCTGGGGATGCTTCTAGCTTCAAGGGCTGGAAGGCTGGACACACGTAAGGAGTTCGACAGTAGCGATTTTCAATATTTCAACAATTAATAGGGTTCTACCAATGTTTTCTAGGTGATTATCAGCCTGGTGATTATTCTCATACAAATTTTTAATATATCTTGGACTAAACGGTTTAAGAAACTTATCTATGAGAATTAGCATAGATCATTTAGAAATGACAAACACAACTCATTTTTTAAAAAATAGAGGTGAATGGGTTAATGGAATAAGGAATTAAAAGAATACTAAACATAATGTATTAGGACTTCTTGTAGGCAATTCAGAGACATTTGGTTAGATGATGTGTCACAAGCACGGCTACAATGGACTAATCTCACACCGATGAAATTTCCTGGTCTTTGGAGAATAGCTGTTCTCAGCTTTAGCCAATGAACAAAAAGATTTCGAAAGTTTGCACAGTGGCCTGCTTGGCACTGCTGCCCATTTGTATTTAGAAGAACATCCTTTCTTCTGGTGGAAATCCTATTCCGTGGGTCTTCATGAGATTAACTCCACGCCTTCCACGCCTGCACTCTGTTTTTGGTCCAAACTGCCCAGAATACCTGTTATCAGGGAATTGGTTCCTGGCTGGGATGTGACCCTAGGTGAAGCCGTTGAGTCTTGCATAGGACTTTCTTTCTGAGGAATGAGTTCCTTGCTCTGACGCTGGAAAGCGGAGAGGGAATGAGGCTTGCACTGTGCAGCCACTGGGCTACATGTACCCACAGCACCCCAAAGAGAGACAGATGTCCAGGGCCTTCGCCTTGGGAATTTAGGCTCACTAGTCAAGTAAATATAAAACTACTTTTTTACTTTTTTGAAGTGGTCATGAGTTTTGACAAAAGCAAATAAAGAAATATAAAGGCCAGTGGAAATAAAAATAACCATTAAATCTGCATGGAACATACTTGGAAGAGGTTATGACTCCATAGCCATGTTGCGTGGAAATGCCTACATTGACGGCCTGAGGCAATTTATACTTTGTGAACCCAAATCAACCGTAGAGGAATGATGTTCCCCCAGCTTTTCTTATTAGGCATTGCTTTCAGGACTGATTCTCTGAGCACCTGGTACCAGGAACGTGCCCGTGTGCTAGGCTCTAAACCAGAAGGATACAAATAATGATGGCTGCTTCAATTCCTCAGCGGAACAGACCAAGATTTCTTTTCTATCTCCCAATGAAATATGGCACAATACTCAACAGTTCCTCTTTATTTTCAATGTATTCCATAGGAGCACAATGACTTTTTCCCGTGTCTCTGGTTTGATCGGTTACACAGGCAGCCACTATATCTGAGGGTTTACCTTTGCTGAGTCCCTGCCGCCTGGCTCCGTCACACGTGTAAGTTGTCAGCTGCCATTGAGCCCCACTGATTTCTCTCTGAGCCAAGTGTTTCTTGACCAACTTCCAACATAGTTTATTTACCTTCTGCCTGGAAACTGCTCCATACCTATTATTACTTTTTACCTCTAGCTTTCCCATTACTGTCAACACTTGACCTTGCTTCTTGCCTTTGAGAGAAAAGAGAGGGCATTGCTAACCTGCAAGTGTGCAATACCAATTTTGCCACACTTCCAGCTCCAGAGTAGTTTTTCATATGCACCAATCATTTCTTCTTTCCACAGCCCCAGAGAAAGAAACAAGAGAAGCCCTCCCTCACTTCCATTCTTCCCGCCTAGTCCTTGATCTCGCCGTGACAATGAATCTTTCCAGCAGTTGCCATTTCTCCTTTGCCAATTCTTGTCACAGTAAAGAAAACAAAAGCAAAAAATTTCCTTTGAACCAATCAACCTCACTTCCTTAGCTATTTCTTTCTTTCTCTTTCTGTTCTCCATTTCACTTCTTTTTCCCCAGACAGTGATCCCCAGACCAGCTAAATCTGCGTCACCTGGAAACTTCCTAGAAATGCACATCATCAGATTCCATCCTGACTCGCTGTATGGCAAACTCTGGGTGTTGTGGGGCCTAATGATCTCCGCTTCAGCGAGCCCGAATGCGGTTTGGGAGCGGCTGCCCTGGGCCACGTTGCTCCTGGGTTCTCGCCCTTCTGAACTCCTCCGAGCACTTGACAGACTTAGGCATTGCTTCCTTTTGAAGCTTTCCTTTCTACCTGTAACTGCAAACACTGTCCTGGTCTCTTCCCAGCTCTCTGATAACTCGTCAATAATCTCCTTCACTAGCCCGATCTCTACACCCATTTACTAAAACATTGGTATATAGTGTTTACCAGGGCCTCCCCAATGCCACCAACTTCACGGCACGTGAAGACTTTGATCTCCGTTTTGACTAAAGATTATCAGTTTTCAGCCACTTATTCAACCCGGGAATTTCGAAAGGTTCCTTGTATTCTACATTCCTATGCTCAACTGGGCGACCAGACTTCATTGATATTACCTCATGCTCTTGCATAAAAGGGATTAATACTATTAAAATGATGATACTGACCAATGCAGTCTACAGGTTCAAAGCAACTGCTATCAAAATACCAATAAAATTTTTCATGGAAATGGAAAAAAAAATCCTAAAATTCATAAGGAGCCACAAAAGGTTGCAATAGCTAAAGCATTCTTGAGCAAAGAGAAAAAAGCTGGAAGCCAGGCACACGCCTGCCGTCCCAGCTACTGAGGAGGCTGAGGTGGGAGGATCACTTGAGCCAAGGAGTTTGAGGACAGCCTGCGCAACATGGGAGACCCCATCTCAAAGAAAAAAAAAACAAAACAGAACAAAACTGAAAGCATATACCAGACTTTAAAATATACCACAAAGCAGCATAGTATCACCGAAACAGCATGGTACTAGCATAAAAACACATAAAAACAGTAACACAGATGGATGGAACAGAATAAAGACCCCGGAAATCAACCCAACTGATTTTCTTTTTTTTTTGAAACAGAGTCTCACTATGTCACCCTCTGTAGAGTACAGTGGTGTCACAGCTCACAGCAACCTCCAACTCTTAGACTTAAGTGATTCTCTTGCCTCAGCCTCCCAAGTAGCTGAGACTACAGGCACCTGCCTCAACACTCAGCTATTATTTTGTTGTTGTTGTAGTTTTCATTGTTGTTTAACAGGCCCTGGGCTGGGTTCGAACTACCAACCCCGGTGTATGTGGCTGGCACCCTAGCCACTGAGCTACAGGTGCCAAGCCAATCCAACTGACTTTTTATAAAGGTACCAATAACACTAGTTGGGGGAAGGGCAGTCTCTTTAATAAATGGTGCTGGGAAATCTGGATATTCATATGCAGATGAATGAAACCAGGCCCCCATCTCTTACCTATACAAAAATTGACACAAAGTAAACCAAAGACTGAAATGTAAGATCCCAAAATGTAAAAGTAGTAGAAGAAAACAGAGGGAAAATTCTTTTTTTTTCCTGAGACATAGTCTCCCTCTGTTGCCTTCAGTAGAGTGCTGTGGCATTACAGCTCACAGCAACCTCAAAGTCTTGGGCTCAAGCAATCCTCTTGCCTCAGCCTCTCAAGTAGTTGGGACAACAGGTGTCCGCCACAATGCCTGGCTATTTGTTTTAGAGACAGGGTCTCGGCAATTGCTCAGGCTGGTGTCCACCTCCTGAGCTCAGGCAATCTACCTGCCTCGGCCTCCCACACTGCTAGGATTATGGGAAATTTTTTAGTATACTTGGCTTAGGAAAAGATTTTATGAGTAAGACCTCCAAAGCACAGGCAACCAAAGCAAAAATAAACCAATGGGATTACGTCAAACTGCAAAGCTTCTCACAGCAAGGGAAGCAATCAGTAGCATGAAGAAGACAGCCTGCAGAGTGGAGAAAGTATCGGTGCACTGGATAGCCAGCCAACAGTGCACAGTTTGGGGGGTTAAAATCCACAGGACACAAGAAACTCAAATGTCTCAACAGCAAAAAAAATCTGATTAAAAAATGAGCAAATGAACTGAACAGATATTTCTCAAAAGAAGACACACAATGTCCAAACAAAATCTGAAAAAAATGCTCACTATCTCTAACCATCAAGAAAATGCAGATCAGAACCACCGTGGGCTATCACTGCACCCCTGTGAGAATGCCTTTTATCAAAAAGATGCAACAAATGCTGACAAGGCTGCAGAGAAAAGGGGATTCTCATACACTGTTGGTAGAAATGTAAACCAGTATAGCCACTGTGGAGAACGGTATGGAGGTTCCGTAGAAAACTACCAATACAACTACCGCATATCCACCAGCCCCAGCCTGGTGTTTATCCACAGGAAAGAAAAATCAGTCTATTGAAGAGACATCTGCACCCCCCATATTTATTGCAATAGTATTGGCAAGAGCCAAGACATGAAATCAACTAACAGCAGATGAATGGATAACGAAAATGTGGTAGATACACACATGGAATACTATTCGGCCATAAAAAATGAAATTCTGTCATTCATGGCAACACGGATGGAACTGCAGGACATTATAGTAAGTGATATAAGCCAGGAAGAGAAAGTTAAACACCATCTGTTTTCACTCACGCATGAAAGCTAAAAAGAAGTTGGTCTCATGCAAGTACAAGAAGAGCAGAAGATACTAGAGGCTGGAAAGGCTAGAGGAAAGTGGACAGGAAAAGATTTATTAAACAATACGGAAGTATAGCGAGAGAGGCGCAGTAAGTTCCACTGTGTTAGACTATGACCGTAGCTAACAAAGTTTCAAATGCTAGGAGGAAAATAGTGAATGCTCCCAACATAAAGAACAAATGTTTGAGAGGATTGATATGCTAATTACCCCGATCAGGTCACTACACAACATATGCATCAAAACATCACTGTCTCCAACAAATATGCATCAATTAAAAATAAATATAATTAATATTTATGTCTATAACAACTATCAAACCTGTCACCTGCTTTTTTTTTGAGACAGAGTCTCCCTCTGCCAGACTAGTGTGCAGTAGCTAGGCTGGTGTCAGCCTAGCTCACAGTAACCTCCCATTCCTGGGCTCAAGCAATCCTCCTGCCTCAGCCTCCTGAGTAGCTAGGACTATAGGCGCCCGCCACCACACCTAGTTAATTTTTCTGTTTTTAGTAAAGAAGAGGTCTCACTCTTTCTCAGGCTGGTCTGAAATTTGTTTTTTTTTTTTTTTTTTTTTTTTTTTTTTGAGACAGAGTCTCACTATGTCACCCTTGGTAGAGTGCTATGGCATCACAGCTCACAGCAACCTCAAAGTCTTGGGCTTTAATGATTCTCTTGCCTCAGCTTCCCGAGTAGCTGGGACTACAGGCACCAGCCACAACATCCAGCTATCTTTTTTAGCTGTAGTTGTCATTTTGTTTGTCAGGCCTGAGCTGGGTTTGAACACACCAGCTCCAGTGTATGTGGCTGGCCCTCTAGCTGCTGAGCTACAGGTGCTGAGCCTGGTCTGAAACTCTTAAGCTCAATCAATCTTCCTGCCTTAGCCTCCTGGAGTGCTTGGGATTTCAAGTGTGAGCCACTGTGCCTGCCTGTCACCTAATCTTTATTCCCAGGCACACTGCCAGAATATCTATAGTTTGGATATTTTGGAAAAACATTACCTTTTTCAATATCTACTGCTAAACATTTCCAGTTATCCTTCTAAAGAGTAAGTACCAGTATGCAACCTCCTTCAAGATAAAAAAAACCCTAAAAACTGACAAAATTTTTACAAACAAATCAGAACAAAACAAACAAGAAACACAACTTTGATTGCTTTCCATTGCTTAGAGGCTGAAGTTTAGCTTTCTGAGCACGGGAAGTTGGCATTTAAGCAAACTACCTTCTCTGGCTCTTCTCCCACCACTTTTTTCTGATTGTGAGACCTTTCTTCTTCCCCCCCAAACCCTTTGCTTAATCTAGGCAGAGCCAATCACTTTCCTTTTTTAGTGGACAGTTTTCTCCCCTGGAATACCCATCTCTAACCATAGCCTCGTTGTTTATTAGATAAACATGAAAGGTGTCACAAACTCAGGAACATGTAAAATGAATGAATGGAGCCGATCAGATGTGCTTGGGGTTTGAAAACTGCTGCCATGCCAATATTGCCTTCAAAGAAAAGTCAGAAATTCAAGTTTTTAATGAGAATTTTCTCAATTTTAAAAGTTTGCAGCAAATATTAAGAAATCTAAAATGTTCTTTTGTGTACCAGTGAGTGTCTGCCAAATAAAATACACTTGTAGGCTGTTAGTCTGGACCTTGATCTTAGTTCCACTAAGGCCCTGGGGGATCCAAGGGTGACCAAGATAGGGTCTGTGACCTGATGGAGTAAACAGGACCTTACCTCACTCTCAAAACGCTGTTTACACGGCACCTGCCACAGAATTTTCTTAGAGCTAATTGTTTACTCCTTAAATCATCAGATCCTGGGGGGGCAGGGCTGTCTTTTTCCACCCTGGCATTGGCAGTGCTGTCACTCTGCTGTTAGGTGCTTGATTTTCCATAGAGAGGTGTATATATATATATATCAAAAGTGTCACAAACGTAGGGACAGGTAAATCTCTGTTTAGTTATTTTGTATTTTCCTCTGTCTAAATTGATAACACGCTTTGATCAGGCAGCACCATGTAAACTATGATCTAACTAAAAAATGCCTTCTAAAGTGCAAACCTAAAAAGGCTTTGAGTCTACTTCCGTTGTACTGTATGATCCTAAATATAGGTCAGTATTATATGCACACACATACTATACACACACATGCATGTTGTACACATGTGCTCCTTGCAAGATGATAGCCAAACATAAGGACTATTTAGAGATACTTTTGGTAAATTTAAAAAGTAATTTTAGTCTAGGACAGACCTTTTCACTTTAGGAAATAAGGAAATGTGTTCATCTGTTCCATTTGTTAATTTCAGAGTGCAACGTTTTTCCACTTAACAAAAGCACTAAAAGTGTCAGCTTTAGTTTTTGCTACAGTTATATAATTTCTAGTTATGCTCTCCAAGCATGCTCACAAAACTAATTTAAGCTGGGCCCTGCTGGGTGTGGGGGATGTCAATCATTGTCAGGGAACCAAACACTGTCCTTTCGCTAAGGATCAGGCTGAAGAGGTGACTGCTTGAACATCGATTTCTCTTTCACTCCTCATTGACCTAATTTCTAGATAGAGCCACGGCCCAAACACGTCTGGCTTCCACAAATTTTGTAAACATCCATCCTGCTGAAAAAAAAAATTACGGTTTTGATAGCTGTTAAAATGAAGGCAAGTAAACGTTTTGTCTTCCTCATCTGTATGATAAACAAGTTAGATTCTCAGCCGTATTTCAAATGTCAAAGATTTAGCCCCCTATCATTTTATTTCACAACTCTGATAACATTGTGTGAGCTAGTTCACCTGTGTGTACAGGGATGCTTGAATCTTTAATATTGAAATTCCATTCTTTGTACTCATTAGGATAATGTGTGTTTGTTACAACCAAACTGGAAGGCTTACCTGCAGACTGTTGAAAATGACAAAGAGCACCAACACCCAGAAGTGCCTGTAGGCCATGTGTAGTCCTCCCCAAAGCCATGTCATGGAAATCAGCGCAAACAGATACAAAATCAGAGGAATTTCTAGAGATTAAAAAAAATAATAATTTTTGAGCTTCAGAATACTACGTAGTCACAAATTACTTTTGGCTCATTTCTGTGGTGTTCTAAATACTCATTTTGAAAGAATAACCTTGCAAATCACATTCTTATGTCACAGAGAAGAGAAGGCACATTGCTGAGTCCATCTTCTTTTCTGCTTTGCAAATGGAGCTGCTGTTAGGCCTGGGCTGGGGATGGAGGACTCCTCTCCTCCACTGCCACCTGCTGGAATGTTCAGAAAGTACCACCATGGTGTTGCATAAATCTTTTTTTGTTTTGTTTTGAAAACTTCCTTTTAATCATAATTTTTAAAAGCCAGTTAGCGGCTACAGAGGGCCTTTAAGAGTAGACAAGTACAAAATAAAGTAGGCCTAAAACAGCAAAGACATGTCCTTCACTCCACAATAAATAGAGAGGTCTATTCGTTTATTAGCCCTACCAATATCATATGGGTCTATTAGTTTATTAGCCCTACCAATATCATATGGGAGGACTTGCTTTCCCTGGGATCAAAAATATTGAGTGTTCCACCAGAAAATGGTAGGCAGTAGTGTGTTCTAGAAATTAATGTATTTGGACAAGGCACTTAAAAACTATAAAGTATATAAAATTTTCTCTGTGTGATGGAAAAACATGTGCTCACCTCCCTTTTCTAAAAAGACACCCAAATTTATTGCCAAGGTTAATAGCAAAGAGGAAATGACTGACTGACTTTGATCAACTAAGCTTATTCCTCCCTTAATGTTCTCATGCGTTTGTTTCAATGGATTTCTTCAGGGTCAAGGGTCATTACCCTTTCCACTCGTCTATTTTGAATTTTCTTTGCTATTTGGATTTCAGAATAATAACCTTATAGAAGCAACTTTAGTATTTAAGTGACAAATTATTTAAGATTTAGAAAATGAATCAGATCTTTGGAGCCACAAGTAAACACATTTATAAGTGCCTGAAAGACATCAGGACAGAATTGATTCTGTCCTACTGGTGAAAATGCTTGGTGTGGTCACTTGATTAAGACAGAGGCTGCACAGATTTCCCCCCCACCCCGCCCCCGTAAAGTTAGCCTTTTCTTGTAGTTGCTAAGTATCTTGTGTGGCATTACTTTGATACTATGTGAAGTCCCTTTGAGACCAGGGACTTACAGCTTCCTACTTTATTTAGTGGGTTCTTATCTGTTACTATCATTGTTTATTTCTAGGCCCAAATTGTCCTTCGTGGGAACCCCTTCAAGGTGATTTCTCTGCCTTTTGTTACATCATTCTGTTAGCATCTGCTTGCTTTTTGGCCTAAGATGTTTCAAACTTTCTCTGCCCCAGGCCTAGTTTCTTTTAGAGGAGAATGGTGTTTAGAAACCAGATCTCGGGTTAGGTATGGCCATTGCTATTGCTTTTCCTAAGCTCTCCCAATAGGTAGAATTGGGAGAATTGGAATATACATGTTTGCGTGCACACACGCACATGCGCACACACAAACACGCTCTCATCTATTTTTCTGTGTCTATCGCCACATAATGAAAATCATTAGTTCACACCACCACTTCTAATTCTGCCCCAACACCGCAAGGTTAATTCTAGTTCTCTCCCTTTGCGTGTCTGTAACCCTTCTCTGCTGGTGAGGAGTCTGTCTCTCATCCCTAATACACTTACCTACAGAATCACACCACCGCTGTCCTCCCTGCCCTTCCCAGATGGGCTCCCAAACTCACTCAGCGTCTGACAGTCATGGGCTGCAGCTCACCCTTCCGTGGCAGCCTCTGCACAGATGGGGCTCAGACACCCCTGCTCGGACACCCTGGGCGAGCCCACCTGGCTTTGTACCAAATTAATGGCTTTAGGATGGAAGTGTTTGAGAAGGGAAAAGGAAAGTAAAATGACGAAGGAGAGAGGGAGGAGGAGACTGTGCTGATATAACCTTAATCAAAATGTATGCAAATTGTCTGAGTTTTTATTATAACAGCACAAGCAATGTAAGAGTAACTAATACAAGAAAAGGCTTATATAGATGAATAATTTCTTTGTCATTAATGCTTTGCTGCAGGACAGGGGAGAATCTATTAAAATTTATTTAGTTGTTATAAAATTTCATTTTTGTTCAGTGAAATCATGCAATTTGATAAAGGGGCAAGAGGCTAATTTTTACTTCTGAAAAGACACCGTAAGTTTTAGAAAACTGCTTAAGCTACGCTCAAAAATTCCTGCAAGATTAGGTATCGAGTCTTGCAATTGCATTCTTTGCTTCTGTTGTGTAAGAACAAACTTCTATTCATGGCTCTGTGCAGAGTACAAAGGGACCTGCGTATTTTGTATGAACAACTACGAACCCAGTTTTCAAAACTTGGCCTGCATGTTCCTCTACGAGCCCAGAGCAGAGCAAGCACTGTGCGTGGACAGAGCTTCGCGGGGAGCCAGAGGATCAGCCCAGGGCTGGCAGGAAACTCCTGCTGCCCACGTCTTTCTGGAAATATGCAGACAAGTGTGGTAACTTGGCACCCTAGACCAGGAACCCTGCAAGGAAAGAAGCTAGTCATAAATAACTCAGTGTACTTAACAATAGGTCCCAGCCTGGCTTTCCAGCAGTACAATAATGATTAAGAGATGATTTCAGGTAGAAGAAACATATCCAGAGGCACATCCTGATTTTGTGGGCCTGAAGCTCATGGAAATTTGGAGCGGCAGGCTCCCTACTTGGGAGGCTGAGGCAAGAGACTCGCTTATGCCCAAGACTTTGAGTTTGCTGTGAGCTGTGACGCCACAGCACTCTACCAAGGGTGACATAATGAGACTGTCTCCAAAAAAAAAAATAAATAAAATAAAACAAAATAAAAACATCAATGTTTCATTTAATGAAAATCACTTCAGTTTTGTATTTCCTAAGCTGTCACTCCACATTTGGTGAACTACTACTAACTTCTCAGACGTAGAGAAATGGGAACCCCTGCATCTTATTGGCGGGATGTAACATGGTGCAGCTCCTGTGGAGAACAATTTGCTGGTACCTCCAAAAGTTAAAGATAGAATTACTACACAATAGAACAATCCCGTTTCTAGATATAGACCCCAAACAAGGGAAAGGAAGGATCAAACAGATGCTTGACCACCAGTATTCACGGCCGCATCATTCACAACGGCCAGCAAGTGTAAACAACCCAAAGGCTCACCAAGAAATGAACAGGTGAGTCCAGTGTGGTTTTCCCGTGCATGACACTACCCAGGGCCACGTTCTGAGTGTCTGCGTCCCCCCAAAGTCATGCTGAAAGCTAATCACCAGTGCGATAGTATTAGGAAAGTGGGGCCAACGCAAGGTGATTAGGTCCTGGGAGCAGAGCCCTCGTGAAAGGCTTCATGTCCTTCCAAGAGGCCCCGGAGAGCTGCCCTGCCCTTCCTCTATGTGTCATCCGTGAACTAGGAAATGGGGCCCAGCAGACACCCAGTGGGCTGGAGCCTTGTTCTGGGGCTTCTCAGTCTCCATCACTGTGAGGAATACATTTCTGTTGTTCGTAAGCTAGCCAGTCTAGAGTATTTTGTTACAGGGACTGAGACAGAATGAAATTGTGATGTACGTGCCAACATGGATGACTTCTGAATACACTGCTAAGCGAAATAAACCAGACACGAAAAGCATAAATAGTGTGTAATTCCACCTCCATGAGGGGCTTAGAATGGTCAAGTTCATAGAGAAAGAAAGTAGAATAGAAGCTGCCAGGGGCTAGGAGGAGGGAAGAACATCGAGTTATTATTTAATGAATATAGAGTTTCTGTTTGGGATGGGAAAAAGTTCTGGAAATACTGACAGTGGCGATGATGGCATAATGTCGAGAAGGGACGTAATGAAATGGAACTGCACACGGAAGAGGGTTATAAGATTACGTCTATTTTGCTACAGTTAAGATACAGAGGACAGAGACAGCGCAAAGGCAGCCAGGCTTGTGTCAAGAGGAAGTTTCCTCCTATAGGGAGGGGAAAAACTCCAAGTACTTAATTTATATGCTTTAATGAAAAAGGAGTCACTAATGTGAAAAACAAAATAGTTCGAAAAGGTTTTAGGGAAAGAAATTACTTATGGGAAGGGAAAAAAACATCAAGAAAGTCTACTCACGAGAGTTAATATTACAGATTCTATTGTGAATGCACCAAATCTCTTTATTTTTTTTAGTGGAAAATATGATTTCAATGAATTTAACTGCTATTTTTAAGCAAGTTTCCAGCTGTATTATCTGCTTTCTTTGTAATTGCAGCCTTGGCTTTATTGCTATGCACTAGTGACAACAATAATGGCTTCATTATGGAAATCACACCCCATTGACACAAACTGAAATTTATTCTGTGTTTACAATCTTCCAAAGCACTTGTTTTAATTTTACCTCACTGACCTTCTCATTCTAACAATTTGGGATGTGCTACTAAAACAAACTCATCAATGTAAAACGAGGAACACAACTGTGAAATAGTGTGGATTAAAGATATTTATGGGTCTGTTTCACATATTTTAAATTAGAAGAAAATAAATGTTTAAAAAAAAGGAATGAAAAGTCCTTAGTTCTACAACATGGGCCTGTATCAAGAAATTAACAGATACCTAGAGGCAGAGACATTTCATTGATCTGAATATATTCTTGTTGAGAAAATATTGGTGTGTTCTTGAGCTTTTGTAACATGAGTTAACACTTAATTCTACAGGCACAGTCACCCACCAGTGTTCTCAGCAAATATACCCAGACTCTTATGAGAAGACAAGGCTCCTATTTTACAGAACTGCCAGAGCAGGTTAGGATACTGTGGGTGGAACATGTAACAGCAAAACTTAGGGACTCGGCTACCCCTAAGAGTGCTAAGAGTGCTTGCATTCTTAGCCTTGGTTCACTACTCTTATACTTGGATCTGATTTTATTTTATTTTATTATTTATTTCAGTTTGGCTGGGGCCAGGTTCGAACCCATCACCCTTGGTATATGGGGCCGGTGCCCTACTCACTGAGCCACAGGCGCTACCCCTTGGGTCTGATTTTAGAATTTCCTTTTCTCTTCAGGACTTGTTGGACACATTCCCCACAAAGCTCTTGGAACCCCATTCAGGGAACAGGATCCTCAGTCTTAGTTAGTCTTAGGTGGCTGCTGTCTCCAGATACAGTTGCAATAGTTTGTTGCAGCAGGTTGAACTGCCTCTACCCCTGATTATGCACCAGGTTTCTCATTTATTTATACAACCTTCCTAAATTCATAATCTCCAATGTCACCCTTTTAGGGTCAACAATTTCTAAACCTGTGTGTCCATCCCTCCTGTGCTCCAGGCCTCAAGATCCCAAAAGATTCTCAAACTCAGTTCATCCAAAGCTGAATTTAGTAAACTTTCTCTCAAGCTTTCTTCTCCTTCTGACTGTCAGTAACACCATCCACATAGATTTATCCGAAGTCTCATTTTCCCTCACACACCACTACACCAAATAGGTCAAAAAATCTCATCTATTTTATCTTCTAAACTGCTTTCAAATTTATTTCCTACAGTCCTTCCCGGGCCGCTGCCTCCATGGAGGACATCACCTCTGTTAAGGAGCCTATTTTGACAGCTTGATAAGTACAACTCTCTGCTCCAATTCATACTCTACTCTGACCAAATATATACATTAAAAAATGTGTCTACTTGGAAATCCTGAAATTTGAAAAAAAAATCTGTATATGTATACACACATATGGATATATACGCATGCACATACATGTGTTATATATTTTTATATGTAATCATGACATGTAAAGGCTAAAAATCCTTCAGCTGGCTCCATGCCCTCTAAGTTAAGCCTCACCACATTTCCTCTGCCTAACTTCCGGCAAATGACCTCTGTGCTTCCAGGCAGTCTGAGGACACCAAATTCTTTCACGCATCTGGGTCTTTGTTACTATGTGTACTTGCAACACGCCTGCTGCTTTCCTTAGGTTAGTGAGTGTACTTCCTCCAGTCTGTCTTACCTGTCTTTATATCCCCAGTGCCTAGCATAAATAAGTTCCTTAATTAGTGTTTGTTCAATAAAAGGACTGTTGATGTGACTTACAGACCTTTTACTGCTGCTCTTTTTGCTTCATGCTTTGGATTTCTCTATAAAGAAGCACTAGGCCAGTGTTTTGAGACCTTTTTTATCTCACAGCACATTTGAACCTGTAGTTAAACTTCTGCGACACACTTATGTTATGTTGCTAGAATATACCTACTGTGCTCTGAACTTCTTTCAAAACTAATTTAATTAACAAGCTTTACAAATTTTTGCAAGACACCTAAGATGCTCTCACGGCCACCAGTGTGCCACAGAGCAGCGGTTCAATTTCACTGCCCCTGGCATTCAAAGTCCACACGGGAAGAGAATGATTTCAAGGGGAAGATAATTTGCTTTAGAGCAGTGTGTCTAAGATACACTAGTCCTTTAAGATGGGAGCCCTGCAGGAAAATAACTGCCCTGTGGCAATACCCTGAATAAGGCTGAGCCCGAGCATTAGATTTGCTCCCAGCTTCCAATTCCATTGCTTTTGACCCTTATGGGTGACCTTTGCTGAACTCCTTAAGCTCTCTGGGCCATAATTCAGTAATTGTGGAAATTTAATGAGAAATTTCACGCATCAATCTGACAAGTATCAGTTGATGCTGATGAGACAAAGACCATGATCCTAGTGAACGCCTACTGTGCTCAGTAAAAAGGTGAGCCACAGCCCACGGGGCTCCGCTCGTGGACACCTGCACTCCAGCAAGGGAAGCTGCCCTACAGCCCCCAGCAGTGAGCCACCTGCCATCACCCTTCTCCTCCCACCATCGGGAGTTCTAGCCACATTAGGACATGGTTATTGATAGCTGCCCCCATGCACACGTGAAGTTCTAAAGTGTCACATAGTAAAGGAATGTATTTAAGTCATTTTTTAGATATCAGAATCTCTCAATCTTATATGGCTATAGAGCCCTTCTTCTATCGGGTGTAACGTGCAGACCTTGCTTCCAGTGTGCAGACCCAAAGTTCCCTCACATTCACGGTGTCACTGAAAACTTCCCAACCCACCCACTTAGAACGGACCTCTTGGCATCTTCTATTTACTTCCTTCTCCCGTTTCCCTACTGTAGTTTATTCACAGCATTTATCAATATCTAATTTACTACATAATTTACAGGATAGTTAATTTTGTGTGTCAGCTTACTTGGGCTACCAGATGTCTGGTGAAGCATTATTTCTGAGTGTGTGTGTGTGAGGGTGTTTCCAGAAGGGATCGGTATGTGAGTTGGTGGGCTGAGTAAAGCAATGCCTCTCCCACTGGGGGTCAGCCTCACCCAACCCCTTAAGGGGCTGAATGGAAAAAAGGGTTTCACCTTCCCTCTGCCTGCCTGCTTGAGCTGGAACACGAGTCTTCTCCTGCCGTCAGCATTCCTAGTTTTCGGGCCTTCAGACTGGGGACAGGAATCTACACCATTTGTCCTCTGGCTCTCAGGCATTTGAGCTGCACCACTTCTTGGGTCTCCAGTTTGCAGGTAGCGGCTCGTGAGACTTCTCAGCCTCCCTATTCACACGAGCCCGCACCTTGCAGTAATTCTCTCTCTCCTCTCTTTCCCTGTCACTCTCTCTGTCTCTCTCTTTCTCTTCCCCAGTCTCTCTCTAGATAGTTAGATACAGGTTTACACACACACATACACACACCTCCTATCGGTTCTCTTTCTCTGGGGAACCCTAATACAGTTTACGTATGTGTTCATTGTTTGATACTCTGCTAGAATGTGAGCATAGGAAAGCATTATCTCGAGCACGTAGAATCAAGCTCGGCTTATCACGGCACAGGCTCAATAAATTAGCTGAACGAAGACGTAAAAGCCAAATTCTGGTCAAGTCCATAGGGGATGGGCTAAGAGCATGTGCTACAGTGAAAAGTAAAATTGAAAGGAAACCGCACTCCTGCCAGCTCCAGTCCTCCCCATCTAAAGGGGAGTGGAGGTGCGGGGAGAGGTGCAGCCTGCACGGAGGGGAGAAGGCTTGCGGGCTGCTGCAGGGGCTTCATAAAGCATCTGGCTCATGAGCAGAGCTGCCTATGAGTGACATTCCCACAGTCAAAGATCTTCAATGGGGTTGCTTTTCAATGGGAGGGAAAAGAGAAGGAAGGGGAAAGAGTGTGCTGGAGATATTGACCGTTTCCAGAAACAGCCCAGCTAATCTAAGATGTCCAAGGACATGCGAGCGTGTGAGTCTGACAAGTAAGTTTGTCCTAGAAAAAGCGCTACATGCTTCGCTGCTGGAGATCACCAGCATCACCAGATGGCCAGGGGAGGACTTCCAAGGAAACCGCAGTGACATTCAGCAATGGGGTATGTACAACGTTTTCTAGGATGAGTTTGCAAACCTAATTGCCAGACCTCATCTGTACGTCACTTCCAGGATCAGGGAGAGGTTAGAGCTACTCTAGAACATTGACTTTCAAATTCTTTGACAACAAACTAAGGTAAGAAGTACGTTTTACATGTGAACTACAATATCTTTTAAAAAGCTTTATGAAACTTAGGTGAATGTCCGACACACTCCGACCTATTGGACTCCGTCCCCTCTATCCCAGCCTATCCTGCTTAAACTACATTGGCCTAGGGCTCACTGTACTGTGGCCCACAAGTTTTAAACTTCTGCTCTGGAAGGTAATGTAAGTGGGTCGTAGGATATCTTGGATGAAAAGGTAGGCACAGCAAACAACTATAGTGGAGGTCTACACCTACCCCCTGCTGACAGGAATTTATCCCCACCTGTACTGATAGTTGGAGGACGTAAGGCTAACGGCTCTGAGCAAGAGAGAAACTGGACACGCAGGCAGAGAAGAGGGTCAGTGTGGGCCTAGAGTATATTTTCCAGCGATGAAGAAGAAGAATTTGAGCAAATTCTAAGTGGAGTCTGCAGGTCTACTGAGAATCTAAATAGCAGCACTTTGTCCACGGCTGACTTAGGCTCTCCCAGACCCTAAAAGACAGTCCCGGGTCAGACCTACTTTGAGTGTGATTTATTGCTATTAAACAAAAATAGTGCAAGCCTAGAATTATGGTCTTGGCTTGCAAAAGCTATATATAATTTTCAATTTGTAGGCTATAATTTTGAATCTAAGGAGAATAACCAAGTTAGATGAGACATATCCACATGGACCTCGCAAGAACTATTATTAGAGTAATTCTATTTGAAGCATGTACTTCAAAGCTGCCAGATAATATTCTGATGATGGGGGTTAAATAGGTTTGTGATTTTTTAAGGAAAAGGTTAACTGTTCTACTTTCTTCTAAGGGACAAGGAATCATCATTTGGGTTCACAGCCCTCACAGTAATTCTCTATACACTTGATAAATGTTTCATAAGATGGATTTATGACAAAAGCTTTTAGAACAGTGGTTCTCAACCTGTGGGTTGTGACCCCCTTGGGCGTCTCCTGCATATCAGATATTTATGCTATGATTCATAAGAGTAGCAAAATTATAGTTATGAAGTAGCAACGAAAATAATTTTATTGGGCAGCACCTGTGGCTCAAAGGAGTAAGGCGCTGGCCCCATATGCCAGAGGTGGCGGGTTCAAACCCAGCCCCGGCCAAAAACTGCAAAAAAAAAAAAGAAAAAAGAAAAAAATTTTATGGTTGGGAGTCACCCCAACATGAGGAACTGTATTAAAGGATAGGCATTAGGAAGGTTGAGAACCACCGTTTTAGAAGATTGGAGTTATCAAACAAAGATGAAGTCAGCCAACTACTGAAGACTAGTTTAACCTAGTTTCTAACTACATACCAGTTACTCAGCCATTAAAGACCTCAAAACTCACCTATAGGCACACTCGGGCACCCACCAACAATTTTGCACCAAATTTAACTTTTGTAATACAATGAAAATGCACAACACATCTTTAAACCTGCCTCCTTCTGTATTTTGAATCTTACTAGATTTTAAATGGCCTCATAATTTCTGGAAATTAGCTGGCTATGTATTTGGCCACAGCCAGTTATGTTTTATACATAGCTTGATAGGACATCACAGAGTACTCATTAAGATTTAATAGGCTCAAATTCAATGCTGAAGTCTTAAGTCAAATCTAACACACCATCTTGGGAAAACCTACCCTATGGATAACTCTAATTTTGCAAGAACATATTTTATGGTGTATCATACGTGTCAGCTCCCTGGACTGTTTCCTGGTAGCGCCTGGACCTGGATAAATACCAGTTTACTTCAAAGCTGACTTCCTTCTTTAATTTGGTTCTCTTATGATCACAACACAAACTGTAATGCACATTTAAAATTTTATTTGATTATGATTTTCTTCCTTTGCCAGGTCACTATTTTAAAAGGTCTACTTGAGTTCAGTCCTTTGGTTTTCTGTCAATGTGATTAATTGCATCTTTTCTTTTAACAGCTATCAGATTACCATGGCATTGTCTGGTCTTAGAAATAATTATATTTCCTGAAAGCTTTGGCTATATTATTTACTCTCTATTGTTTTAAATGACTATATATTTAAACCAAGAAAATGAATACCGAACCCACACACATAACTGTTTTCGGGTATATACAATAATAACTGACCACAAAGCAGCCTGATATTCGAGTTTTATAGGGCTTATCATTATTCATTTACATAATGGCAGAGTACCCACAGGTGTGGCAGGGTTTTCATGCACATCGGAGCAAACTGACACCTTATTGCTCATTCTTCCTAATAACTCTGGATGAAGCCCTTACAGAAAAGAGAAAGAAAAACAATTGTATTAAGAAAGAAGGAAGGAAGGAAAGGAGGGAGGGAAGGAGGGAAGGAAGAAAAGAAAGTCATATTGATTGCCACCATATGTATAATCTAGGGAGAAGGAAGCTGTCCCCCCGCCAAAAAACCCTGCAACAACCCAACCTCCCCACCTATTTGACATATAAGTTAGTGTTATTTTACAAAGTGATCTGCATCCCATGATAGTCCATTAATTTTTTCTTCCTGTATTTGTTTGTCAATGTTATATGGACACCTTAATTTTTGTAAGATTAATTCCAACTTTTTTTCTTTTTCTCCTTTTCATATACTTGTTAAGGGTAAACTGGTTTGTAGGTGTCTGATTTTGTTAGCAAATGTAAGGTAGATGCTACAGCTTACTTTTGCCCTGGGCTCAAAACTAATGTTCACACTTTGGGGGGTCTTTTTATTTTAAAGACTGAGAGTATTAGAATTTTATTTATTAATAATTCCAGGTACTAGGGGTTTGACATTAATGGGTTAAGACTAATTAATGAACACACAGTTTTTTGGTCACGGTGCTTCCTAAGCTCCCCAAACAGCTATTTTTTGCTACTAAATTCCACGGTTAATAAGCCAGGCAGATCCTGCCACATTCTTTTTGTTTGTTTTATCCTTTGTTTTTTCTTTTTCTTTTAACTTGGGGGAATTTATTTAGTTATAAAGTTTGTGTAACATGATTATAACAAGTTTTTATTCGGAGAGGCAAAGTAGCTTTAATATAACCATGGATTAAGTATTTATTTAAAGATAATCTTTCATTAGGAGGGAAAAGATGGGAAGAGAGTAACACTTCTTGGAGGTTGTATAATTAGAGGTATAAAGACTGAATATTGTTCATTCCTATTACCTATTAGTTTACAATCATATCGATTTGCATTGTCTTTATAAAACTGTACAGTAGAGCTTTAAATAGCTATACAACACCTTTAGTCTTTCCTACAAAGCAATTTTTACTTCAAAGTTGATGCACAGTAATTGTGAATCACAATATTTGCTTTCTGGAGCTTATTTATACTAAAGTTTATAATCTGCCTTCTGTCAAATTCAATTAAAAGAAAAAGATCGCTTTTGAATATGAGCCCTCAAACAATTCAATGTATAAAGCGAACATGCCCTGAGGTTGAAAAACATGAATGGGTAGAATTTATTCATAAAAAAGGCAGAAGGGTAGAGTAGGTACAAGCTTGGGAGTCTGAAACTGGATTAGGTGAGGGTCTTTACTAGCTGTGTGACCTTAAGTTATTTGACTGCTCCAAGACTCAATTTCCTCGTAAATTGAATATAATATTAGTACCTCCTAAAAAAAGTTTTGTGAATTGTGAGAATTTAGGGGTGACAAAGCAGAACACTTAGGACAGTTCTGTCTCACTGATTTCCACCTGGTGTGCCACCCACACTCGTGTGCCATGAGAGGATATTAGGTGTGCCGTGAAAAAACAATATTAATTATATTATTTTCAAAAGAAGTTCAAAGCATGTAAGTATTTCTCTTTTTTTGGATTAACACGATTTAAGTGTATGGTGGAAGTTCAAGTGTGCCGTGAGATAAAAAAAGGTTGAAAAATAGTGTTCTAGATAAATGCTGGCTAATGCTTGTTATTCAAGAAATGTATTTCTTAACATTGGTATGTATTAGATAAAACGTGCTTAATAAAAGGATGAGTTACATCCTTTCATTAATCACATCACGGATCCAATTTCAAAGATTATATTAACATATCTTGATAAATAGTTATCCATATTGTACAGTGTGTTTCTATATGTGTGTGTATATGTGTGCATGTGTATATATACACATGTATAATGAATATCCATGCAGATATCTAAATACATATACACACCCTATCAGGAAAGAGGAGGTAAGTTTAAGAAAGATCAAGTTATATAAAAGCTCAAGGAAAGCAGGAAATTCTTCCTGTTGATGGTACCAGGGAGGCCTTTGTGAAGAAGGAATTTCAGCTGGGCCTGAAGATGAATCATACTCACTAAAGGTTGTGAGATTATCATAAAGAGACAAAAAGGCAAAAGCACAAGTTATTACAAGTTGGTCCTTTTGGTTGTAGTTAAAGGTCCATGAAGGTAAACGATGAGAAAATGTCTATAGCACTAGGTCATGCAGGGATCTTGAGGCCTGGGGCAAACAACACAGAATTATTTTATAGAAAATGTAGAGGTCATTTAAAATTCTTGAGAAGAGGCGTTGCATGATTCAATCAGAGCTTGATCTCATAGGAAAGAAAACAGGTTGACAGAGAGAGTGCTGGAAGCAAGGACACCAGGCAGGTGACTCAGCAGGGCTCTAGTGCATGACACTGAAGGCCTGAGGAAAAGGAGTGGCCGTGTGAAGAGGGGATGGGCAGAGCCACGTTATAGAGGTAAATCCACAGTAGAGCCCTCAGTTAGAAAGCAACAGGCATATTCAAAAACATACAGATTGTGGGACTTTATCACCAGGGAGTCTAGTTCATCAAATCTGCAGTGAGACTCATCAAAGCTTAACGCCTGGGACTGTGGAATAAAGAAATCACACTGACCTCTAGGAAATAAGAAAAGATCAAGAGGAAGAAGGTAAAGAATGGGTGGTGAAAGAGTAACACTGAAATCAGAGCGATCAGGGAACGCAGAGGAGCAAATAGATGTCAGAGAGAAGCCCAAGTGGGTGTGTCCAAAAGGCATTTGAAAATGTGAGCCCACAAATGTTGAGAGATGGGCTCACGTTGACAGTCTGACAATTATCATAGTGACATGAGAGAAGGCGAAGCTAATTCCCAGAAAACATACACACTTCAGAGTTGTGAGTCATGAGAAAGAGCAATGGCCTGGCAATCAGCAGGAAAAGACCTACAAAAGTAATAGAAATGAAAACCAAGGGAGATGGACTTCCCACGGAAGCATGATCCTCTGTCGTGATTTATACAGACAAAGTTACGGTAAGAGCACGGGGAGAGAGGTCAGTGGATCTGGTGTCCCAGGTTATGGGTGATGAATGAAGGAGAATAAACAAAGTACTCTGGAGGCTTAGCAGTGACGAGGAGACCATGAGTGTAGGTGGCTCCTACACAAGGTCATTACGAATGTTTTGAGACAGACTGTGTTACTGTTCATTATTTCACTTCCAGGAAACAGTCCACAGCGTCCTTTCTGGTTCACCCATATGAGTTTCAACTTGCTTGAGTTACTGGTGTTGCTGGGAGGGCTTCAGGTGTGTCCACCTGCACAGATTTTACACTTCTTGAATTTTGTGTATCTCAAAACTTCCGTAATGACCCAGGCCTGAACTACTCTTTAAGAAGTGTGTTGGGGAGGGAAAGGAGAGAGGCAGAGCAGTAGCTGACCAAGCGGCGGCGTTGTGAGTCAGCTCTTTGGAGCAGTGTAAAGTGAGGCATGTTTTTAGATGGAGTGAGAAGATTCAGAGGAAAGAGAAATATTGAAGATGTAAGGCAGCTCTGGAAAGTTCAATGAAACAATTTCCAAGAGAAGGAAAAACAGACAAAAGGCACAACGGGGAAGGTTGGCTTTGGTGAGAATGAGCTGCTTACCTTCTCATCTGAGATGAAAGAAACAGTGGGAAAGAAGAGAGACAAAAAGAGAAATGATCAGATGAAGATTAGGAAAGCTGAGTGAGAGAGAGTGAGAAACAAGACTTCAGGGCTGTGGGATCTGTTTCAAAAATTACTTAGGAATCAATGAAAGAAAATCCAAAGGATTTCTGAGAAGCAGAGATGGCTCAGTTAAGGGCACTTAGAGTGAATTAGTATCCAATACAAAGTAGTACTAGTTGGCTGCTAACAGAGGAGAACTGTGTGGCCCCAATCGGACTGGTGACGGGCAAAATCACTCTGGGAGGAAATCAAGGGAGCTGCAAAAAATATCCTTAAAATCTCCAATCTCAGGTTCCAGGTTGATTCTGCAAAAACAGTGAAGCGTCAAGGGAAGGGAGGTCACAATGAGGGTTAACAACAAGGAGTCAGAACTGGAGGAGGGGGACAGACGGAGGTGTTCAGGGAGATGTGGAGAGGACCTTGGTGACCCAAGAAGAAAGGCTATTAGGAAAAAGGGTAACCACAGAGCATGACTAGAAAAATGGCGGTATAAGCAAAAAGCACATACATAACAATAGGGTAAGTTATTATTTTTAAAAAGAATTTTTTTATTTATTTTTGAGATAGGGTCTTACTATGTTGCCCGGGCTGGAGTGTGGTGGTTATTCACAGGTACTACCATTGAGCACCACAGCCACAAAATTCCTGTGTTCCAATGATCTTCTTGCCCACCCTCCTGAGTAATTGGGACTACAGGTACGTGATATTGCGCCTGGCAGGAAAAATCATTACGCGGGGACATCGTGGTGTTGAAGGACAGAAAACAATAAAAATATTTTTGATATCTTATTAGTTGGAAGGAGTGATCTTTGTAATTGGGTTTATGAAGTAGGATATTTCAGGTCTGATAGAGCAACTGAGAGAGTATGTTGGTAAGGGTCAAAGTTTGTGGCCCAGTGACATTCACACTTTGCCTTTAATATGGGATACTTTTCTTCTGAAAGAAAACAACATATTGTAAATGTCATTTTCCTCCTTTTATCTCTCTGAGTTTTATAATATGTATACTATTAAGCATGGCATTATGACCATAGGTATTTTGTCAACCAAACATTTTTAAAGAAATTTATGGCTCAATTGCTAATTCCCCTGATTACCTATCCCCACTTTCTATTTCTCTAGTATTACAATTCTATTTCCTTTTATTTCAGGATCTTCTCTTTAATATTTTACCCGTTTTAGTACTGAAATAGCCTGAATAGGAAACTCCCTTAATTTGGTTCAGGTGCGATCATACAAGCTATTATTTTGTACACTATATACTTCTTTAAAAAAGCTGCATAGGCATTAATGAAAATGGCAATAAATAATAGATGGAAAAAGTTGCAAACCCAAAATGGAACTTACACCTAACAAGCTGGGATTTGGCAGACCAGAGAGAGCCAGGGTGTCCTATTACTGGATCATGTGAGTAACTGAGGTGGCTCACAGACAGACCAGGTAAAGGGAGGAAGACAGTATTTTCATTGCCTAAACATTACAAGATAAAATAGTCTTAAAAAACTGATTTTTCTACTCTTCAGATGAGTTTCATATGTACTCTCTGGCAGGGGTCTGAATATAAATTCTAGAGAAACACATTAAAAAACAAATTAGAAACAGTATTTTCATGAGCCAAGAGTTGAATGGAAGACCTCAGTCATCTACTTTTAAAAAGTGCTCTGACATCAAAGCAATAAACATGAATAACTGTTTTATGTAGCTTTCAAAGGAGTATAAAGTAAAGGCTCACTGGTGATTTTCTTTCAGTATAAATAAAGAAGAATTTATTTTTCAGAATAAATAAAGAAGTAAGGTATGCTAGGGGAATTAAAATCGAAAGTTTTTATTAATTTGGAAGAAAATGGCAAAGAAATATATGGGAAAGACACTTAGCTTAGGTACCAAAATTATAGACAGTTGGAATGTTTTATTGATTCTCTGGGTCAAACATGGTATGGCATGGTAATAATATGCATGTGTTAACAAGACATGATGGCCGGAGAGGTGGATCACCTGTAATCCTATCATTCAGGGAGGCCAAGGCAGGTGGACTGCTTGAACTCGAGTTGAAGACCAGCCTGAGCAAGAGCAAGACCCTGTCTCTACTAAAAACAGAAAAACTAGCTGGGTGTCATGGAAGTCCCAGCTACTTGGGGAGCTGAAGCAAGAGAATCGCTTGAGCCCAAAAGTTTGAGGTTGCTGTGAGTTATGATGACACCATGGCACTCTAACCTGGGTCAATAGAGTGAGACTCTTGTCTCAAAAAAAAAAAACAAAACAAAACAACAAAAACAACCCAACAAGAAATGACAACCACATCAACCATATAAAGAATCAAAGAGTGTTTTACACACCTGAGCAACAATGCCACTTTTGAGACACTGGCCTTAAACGTACATCACATTGAATGCGTCTTCCACGAACATCCTCCCAAAGCCTATTTATGATGGGGATCAAGATGTAAATTATTTTCAGTCCTATTCCTTCTCCTCTCCTACTAACAAGTGATGAACTCAGAAAGTGAGAGTGAATTCAGCTGTGCTGTTTCAGTCCAGACTTGTCAGAAGTCACGTCACTTTTAGGTGATAGCACTAGTTAAGTGTGGCTAGGGCATATAGAGATTTTATGTGAGGGAGTAGTGGAATTTTTCTTTTATTCTATAGTCTAATTTTAACTGGATAACTTTAACGACATGATCAATTTTGCCTTTTAGGATACTTCAGAGTGGAATGGGGATAGACAGATAAGAATCAGGGAATATCAGTCTCCAGATATGTGTAATAGTCTGAAATAAGGGATACAACCCAGATGCAAGGGACTGAATTGGTTCAGGTGTGATCATACAAGCTACATTATACTTCTTTAAAAAAACGCATAGGCACTAATGAAAATGGCAATACATAATATATGAAAAAAGTTGCAAGCTCAAAATGGACCAGCTGAAATTGGTGGTCCTCTTTAAGGCTAGACTCTTGTAGGAAAGCATCTTTTTTCATCACATTATAATGGTCTAAGCAAGTTCAAAGTTAACCCAGATGTAAAAGAAAGGAAAGCAGACTCCCGTTAGATTTCTTTTTCCTTTAGATTTCTTACACCTAAGAAGCTGGGATTTGGCAGACCAGAGAGAGCCTGTGGTTGATGTCATTGTCATTTCTTGACTTTTACCCCCTCCTCAGCTCTCAAAGTTATATGTTGCAGCCCTAATTTCCATTGTGATGGTATTTGGAAATGGGGCCTTTAGGAGGTAATTAGGTTATGAGGGTGGCGCCCTTATGATGGGATTAGTGCCCTACAACAAGAGACATCAGAAGAATCTCTCTCTCTCTCTGCCATGAGAGGGCACAGCAAAAAGAAAGCCAAACCATGTAAGCCAGGAAGAGGCCCCTGCTAGAACCCAAATCAGTCCACACCTGGATCTCGGACTTCTAACCTCCAGAACTGTGAGGAATTAAGTGTCTGTTGTTGAAGACATAATATGTTCCAGGGAACATACTAAACACTCCATATGAATTCACATTTCATCATTTAAGCAACCCTATCAAGTTAAGCAGCATCAGTATATCTGCATTACATGAGAACAGTGAAAAAAACAAGGGCTGTTTCAGTACCAGAGGAGGGGGAGGCCATTTTTCTTGGAAATCAGAAGATGAAGTAGAAGGCGAAGGAGTAATTTTCTAGCCCTAATCACTTCGAGTTCTACCTGGGGAATGAAATATATAATTATTTTTATGGGATTTGAATCTTCTCAGTTTAACTGTTTAATGTTTACATGTCATTATTGTCAGTGGAGTTTGGTAACAAAATGGAAAGGGCTGAGGTATTGTTGCTAGCAGCAGTAGAAGCTTGTGTGTCACCTGAAGTTCTAATTCTAACTCAATTTAACAGCTTTACAAACATGGACACTTTTCTGAGCCCCTTATTTCCTTGATTTTCTTGTCTGAAGATAGGAATGATAATACCTGCTTCATAGGCTTCATATAAAACTTGAGATAAAACGCTCAACAGCAGAGTAGGGTAACCATGGTGAACAAAAAACTATTGTGTGTTTCCTTTATCTTTCTTTTTTTTTTAGAGACAGAGTTTCACTTTGTTGCCCTCGGTAGAGTGCCTTGGTGTCACAGCTCACAGCCACCTCCAGCTCTTGGGCTTAGGCAATTCTCTTGCTTCTGCCTCCCAAGTAGCCAGGAACACAGGCGCCTGCCACAATGCCCAGCTATTTTTGGTTGCAGTTTGGCCGGGGCCGGGTTTGAACCTGTCACCTTTGGTATATGGGGCTGGCGCTCTACTCACTGAACCACAGGCGCTGCCCTCCTTTTTCTTTTTTTTTAAGACAGAGTCTTACTCTGTACTCGGGCTAAGTGCCATGGCCTCAGCCTAACTCACAGCAACCTCAAACTCCTGGGCTCAAGTGATCCTCCTGCCTCGGCCTCCTGAGTACCTGGAACTACAGAGGCCCACCACCACACTGGGCTACATATTGTGTACTTCAAAATAGCTAGGAAAGAGACCTTGAAATGATCTCAACATATAGGAATGATAAATAATTGAGGTGACGGACACCCTAAATATCCTGACTTGAATATTACAATTTGTACATGTAACAAAATGTACATGTACTCCAGAAAATATTACGTATCAATAAAAAATTTTAAAAATGTAAAAATTTGAGATAAAAATATAACAAATTCTTAGCATAGTGCCTGAAGTATGGGAATCTTTCTTTTTTTTTTAATTGTTGGGGATTCACTGAGGATACAAAGAACCAGATTACATTGATTACATTTGTTAGGTAAAGTCCCTCTTATAATTGTGTCTCCACCCCCCTTCCCTCTCCCTGCACCCCTCACCACGTACTAGGTCATTAATTGTCCTCATATCAAAATTGAGTACATAGGATTCTTGCTTCTCCATTCTAGTGATGCTTTACTAAGAAGAATGTGTTCCACTCCATCCAGGTTAATACAAAAGATGTAAAGTCTCTATCTTTTTAGTGCCTGAATAGTATTCCATGGTATACATATACCACAGCTTGTTAATCCATTCCTAGGTTGGTGGGCACTTAGGCTGTTTCCACATTTTGTAAATTGTAAATTGAGCTGTGATAAATAGTCTAGTGCAAGTGTCCTTATGGTAAAAGTGTCGTTTTTTTCTGGGTAGATGTCTAGTAATGGGATTGCAGGATCAAATGGGAAGTCTAGTTTGAGTTCTTTGTGGATTCTCCATACTTCCTTCCAAAAAGGTTGTATTAGTTTGCAGTCCCACCAGTACTGTAAAAGTGTTCCCTTCTTTCTATCCATGCCAGCATCTATAGTTTTGCGATTTTGTGATGTGGGCCATTCTTGTTGGGGTTAGATGATATCTCAGGGTGGTTTTGATTTGCATTTTTCTAATAATTAGGGATGATGAGCATTTTTTTCTATGTTTGTTAGCCATTCATCTGTCTTCTTTAGAGAAGGTTCTATTCATGTCTCTTGCCCATTGATATATGGGATTGTTGGCTTTTTTCATGTTGATTAATTTGGGTTCTATGTAGATTCTAGTTATCAAGCTTTTGTCCAATTCAAAATATGCAAATATCCTTTCCCATTGTGTAGGTTGTCTATTTGCTTTGGTTGTTGTCTCCTTAGCTGTACAGAAGCTTTTTAGTTTAGTTAAGTCCCATTTGTTTATTTTTGTGGTTGCAATTGCCACAGATATCTTCTTCATAACGTCTTTCCCCAGGCTGATATCTTCAAATGTATTTCCCATGCTTTCTTTGAGGATTTTTAACATTTCATTCCTTAAATTTAAGTCCCTTATCCATCTTGAATCTATTTTTGTGAGTGGAGAAAGGTGTGGGTCCAGTTTCAGTCTTTTATATGTGGATATCCAGTTCTCCCAGCACCATTTATGAAGTATACGAATCTTTTTTTTAGCTGGGGCTGGGTTTGAACCTGCCTCCTCTGGTATATGGGGCTGGTGCCCTACTTCTTTGAGCCACAGGTGCCCCCTAAGAAGGTTTCTTTCTTTTTTTTTTTTTGAAGCAGACTCTCACTATGTTGCCTTCGGAAGAGTGCTTTGGCATCACAGCTCATAGCAACCTCAAACTCTTGGGCTTAAGTGATTCTCTTGCCTCAGCCTCCCAAGTAGCTGGGACTACAGGTGTCCACCAGAACGCCCAGCTATTTTTTTGGTTGCATTTGTCATTGTTGTTTAGCAGGCCCAGGCCGGGCTCAAACCCGCCACCCTTGGTGTATGTGGCTGGTGCCCTACTCACTGAGCTATGGGTGCCAAGCTGAAGTATGGGAATCTTAATGGGTAGCAGTGATGGTGATGATGATGATGATGATAATGCCACAGTGTGGAACACCAAGGCCCATGGAAGCTCACACCTGCCAATTACATGCAGTTCCAGCCCTTTACTCTTTCTTTCACTGAGAATCCTACAGTATCCAGATCTAAGCCTGCCCACCTAGAAAACTAATGTAAATTAAACTTAACAGTTCAGTACTGAAATAGCCTGAATAGGGAACTCCGTTTGTCCTCACTGGCAGAGACTGAGTAAAGGCAGCTCACTGAAGTAAGAGATCCAGGAAACTTGGTTCTAGAAAGGTCCAGGTCTTCTATAAGTGATTGATCCCTTTTCTTCATTGGTCACATGTACAAATCAGGGGTGTTTCAACAGAAATTTAAGTTTTCTCTCAGTCATACAATTTTATTATTTCCTTTTCACGTGAAAACTCCTGGTGTCATTTAATGAGCAGTATTAAACCCCAGTGTTTCTAAAAACAATAATGAAGAAAATGAACAAACATTGAATGACTACACATCATCTTTCAGGCTTAAAGATTTCTGATCTGCATCTTTGAAGACTGAAGTCATAAACATAAATCCAAGCAGAGCACGCATAATTTGTTTAAAAAATATTTGGGACTTTCTTCACCACTATTGGCAAAATGTGGGAAAACTGAACTGTGTTCACAAAGATTTTTTGAGCTTGCATGGAAGAATCTGTTCACTGCAGAGTGAAGAGCTCTGAAGTTTTCCCTAAGTCCCCAGGCATTGTTTTTTTATTTTCTTTCAGCCATGGGACTGGGAGTAGGCTGCAAACAAGCACTCACTGCCAAGGACATGTGAAACCTGTTATGTTGGTCATTCTGGATCTAATTCAAGCACGTTCTGTTACTGAGAAAGATCACTTTTACTTCATTTGAGCAGAAGCCCCAATTTTGCTTTAGGAAAAAAATATCATATTTGTCCATTTTAATTTATAAATCATAAATTTTTATGTAAGCAATAACATTTAAAATAACAATGATATACTTTAATTTGGATGCGAGAATTACGAGAATTCTGGAACCAGACCGTTTCAGCTTACTGATTGCTTTGTAACAATCCAGCACAAAACTTAGTGGCTTAAAGTAATTTATTATTCCTCATAGTTCTGCAATCTGGGGTGGGCAGTTTTTTGACTCGGTGTCATGTCTACTGAGACCAGAGCTCATAAAAAGGGTTCTTTGCCCACATGTCTGAAATCAGAGAGGGATGCCTGAAACACCGGGAGGTCATTTCACCTGCATGTCTGCTCCATGTGACCAGCCTGGGGTTTCCACCATGATGGTATTGCAGGGTAACTGAACTTACATGGTGGCTGGCTTCCAATAGAAATGAAGCTGATCAGCTTAAAGGCCAGACCATTGTAGGAAAGAGTCCTTTTCATCACATTATATTGGTCTAAGCAAGTCCAAAGTTGACCCAGATGTAAAAGAAAAGAAAGCAGACTCTCTGCTTTGATGTGAGAAGGAGAGAAGTGGCCAATGGCAGCCATCTTTGTAGACTGCTGATTCAGAACATTTTTCATTTACCAGGAGTTCCTACTTCCTTTTCCTCTTTTTCCTTTAGATTTCATTGAATTTCTTTGAACTCTATTTGAAATTTTTAAAATGTCAGGAGTAAAAATGTCAGATGTAAGGGATGAAACCTTGTAATGTTCATTACAACAAGATTTTAATGATTCTCATAATAGCAATGGAATCTTGATTTACATCACTATCGTTCACACTAAGGATGAAGAAATGGAGCCTGACAAGAAATGACAGCATTCAGCCTCACATAATGCTCCTAGGTAAGAAAAGCGGCCAGCATGTACCAGGAGATTCCAAATAGCCCAGGTTCACCGCAGGTGGCTAGCTGGGTCAAGCTACCTTTCCATTTTTATCTATCATATTGAAATCTATGTGTGGGATTTTTAGAAGAAAGGGATTTGTAACCATCTATTTCCCTTTTTATTCAAATTAATTTTCCTTTCATAATCCATGAATCATTCCTCACATAAGAACTGAATGATGAATCAGAAAGGAGTCAGTAAATTCTAGTGAATCTAAAAAGAGAGACAAGCTTATCATTGCCAGAGATCAAAACCAAACCCGAAAATTACAGGCTTTGTTTTAAAATGCTGTTTGAGACACTGACATTTAGCTGAGGGACGTCCCTTTATCATGACTCATTCTCACTGCACACCCACCGCACGGAGTGGAGGAGGAGGCTGGAGGATTCCACTTGGCGACACTGACCTTCAAAAGTTGGTTCAGAGCAGTCAAAGCCAAGTGGTCATCCTGCCCCAGGCCACACACAGGGAGGGAAGGAGTTGACAGGGGCCATCTATAGCCTGAATGTATGTCATTTGCTAGGAGTTTTTTCTTTGCTCTCTCTTTTCCTTTGGGTTTCTTTGAGTTTGTCAGAATTCTGTTTGAAATGAAGCAATGTCAAGAGCAAACAGACACTCAAAATGCAGGGTGTAAAGCCTCGATAGTTGTGTTCATTATGACTGGATAAATGTTGGTGTGAAGTGGCTCCTGGTGTCAGGCACATTTAAGAGAATGATTGATTAGCCTGGAGAATAATTCCATAGAAACCATGGAAGATTCTGGGCCTAAGGAAATGATTGAGGCCAGCTCCTCAGTTACTCAAATTTGGGTGATGTGGGTCTTAACCAATGTGTCTGTTTACCAAGCCTAAAACTCTAAGGTAAGTAATCATCAGCGTCCTCCTGTTTTTTTTTTTTTTAAGTCCAGCTTCCCTATAAAGAGATTATATATTGAACTTTCTGTCTCCTGATTTATCCTTATAAGTGATTTATAAGCAAATAAAACTCTTGACAACATTTAAACAAACACTCAAAATTTGGCATAATTTGTAACTAAGAAATCGCACTTTTGTAAGAAAGGGATTTATTTTTTACTCATGATTTATTCCTAGAGAGTGTATTTTTCATAACACTATCTAATGTCCTAAAGATGCCCATCCAGTGAAAAAAATGCAGGCAAAACATAAATGAAACACAAACCAGCTAAAGAGGCTTAGAAGAAAGGGCTGCTTTAGCGCACTCAGAACTGCAAAGAGCTAAACCAGATCTGCTAGAGACTAATTAGAACCACCCTCCTTCTCAGGTATTAAGAGTACTTGGGGTGTAAAAAGGACAGGTTCCTCAGAGGAAAGAGGTGAAAAGGCTGGATACCAGTCTGAGTGCTGCCTTTGAAGCGTGGGTTTTCCAAGAATCTAGCTGCATCTGTCTGCATCATGGAATCTAAACACTTGAGTAGGGCTTTTGCCATTTTTAATAAATACACAGGGTATTAGGAGCAAAGAAAAGTGCTCACTACCCAGGTTTTCAAAAATGCAGACATAGGAACTCCAAAATATACTTGTATTTTCTTAATGTAGCATATTTTCCAGCACCTGCCCCCTTTTAAAGTATAGGTATTTATTTTATGTATAGGTGTGTTATTTTTCTTTAATTCTGGAAAATTTTCAACCATTACCTATTCCAATCTTGTTTTTCCTCCATCTATCCCTATTATGTTTTTCTCATATATCTTAGGTTTGCTTTTGTGTTTTCTTTTTTTTAGGTATGCTTTCTTCATGAATTCCTCAATCCTAGCTTCAGAATCTAATTCATTAATTCCTTCTCCTCTGGGTCTATTCCAGGGTTTATCTCAAATAGTAAAATATTTAAACATTTCAACTAGTATATATATGTAATTTTTTTTTTTTGGAGACAGAGTCTTACTTTTTTTTTGCTCCAGGTAGAGTGCTGAGGTGTCACAGCTCACAGCAACCTCAAGCTCTTGGGCTTAAGTGATTCTCTTGCCTCAACCTCCCAAGTAGCTGGAACCCGCCACAATACCCAGCTATTTTTAAAGATAAGGTACCCGCCACAATACCCAGCTATTTTTAAAGATAAGGTCTTGCTCTGGCTCAGGCTGGTCTCCACCCTGTGAGCTCAGGCAATCCACCCACCTTGGCCTCCCAGAGTGCTGGGATTACAGGCATGAGCCACCACACCCTGCCTCAACTAGTATATTTTGCATAACATGATTTCTGAAATTATTTCACATTCATATCTGCCTATCTTTATTTTACTTGTTTAGATTTAGTTTTGCTTTTTATGTTTAAGTGCTCTTAATGGACATGTCATCCTTTATATCAGGGGTCAGATGTCAAACTTTTTCTGTAAAGGTCCAGATATTAAATATGTGTGGCTTTGAAGGCACCATGGTCTCTTGCAGCTATGGGTACTGAGCTCTGTGGAGTGAAAGTAGCCTTCGACCATATGTAAACAAATGCGTGTGGCTGGGTTCCAAAAAAAGCTTGATTTACAAAAACAGGCCACTGCAGCCACTTTGGAAAAACAGTTTGGCAATTCTTAAAAATGTAAAGGATAGAGTTACTATGTATGCCCCAGCAATTCTACCCTGAGACAGATACCCAAAGGAAATGAAAATAATACGTTTATACAGAAACTTGCACATGAATGTCCCTAGCAGCATCTTTTCACAACAGCCAAAAGATGGCAACAACCCACATGTCCAGCAGCCAGTGAACGGAGAAGCAAAGGGGCGTGTGTCCGGGCACACTGCACTGTCACTTGTCAGTCAGAAGGAACAAGGCGCAAGAGCCTTGAGAACACTGGCTACGTGAAACAAGACAGATGCAAAGGCCCATAGTCTAGGATTCTAGCATATGAAATTTCCAGAGCAGACGAATCTGTAGAGACAGAAAGTTGCTTCATGGTCACCCAAGGCTCAGGGGAGTGATGGCAGTGAGTGCGGGGCTTCATTTTAGGATGGTGAAAATGGTGTAAGATTAGATTCTGATGATATGAATATAGTAAAATGCAATAAAAGCCATTGAAATGAATAGGTTAAATAGACAGACTTTCTGGCATTTAAATTATATCTCCAGACCTACAAGTGCATCTTACAAGGGTACATGTGAAATTTACGAAGTGTAGAATATAAATGTCTTAACACAGTAACTAAGAAAATGCAGTGAAGGCTATGTTAACCAGTTTGATGAAAATATTTCAGATTGTATATAAAACCAGCACATTGTACCCCATGATTGCATTAATGTACACAGCTATGATTTAATTAAAAAAATCAATAGATAAAATGAGGCAACAAACATGTGAGTGGCCTGTAGGGCCACAGTTTACTCTTTCCTGCTTTATATCTTCAAGGATCCTAAGATACTTTCAAAGTTTTTAACAGATTATTCTGTTTCTTAAAAAAATTCTGGATTAGATTTTTTTTTCCTTTTGAGACAGAGCCTCAAGCTGTCACCCTGGATAGAGTGCCGTGGCATCACAGCTCACAGCAACCTCCAATTCCTGGGCTCAAGCGAGTCTCCTGCCTCTGCCTCCCAAGTAGCTGGGACTATAGGCGCCCACTACAACGCCCGGCCATTTTTTAGTTGCAGCCATCATTGTTGTTTGGCGGGCCCAGGCTGGATTCGAACCCGCCAGCTCAGGTGTATATGGCTGGCACCTTAGCTGCTTGAGCTGCAGGCGCTGAGCCTCTGGATTAGATTATTATTTATCATTATTTTGAATGTTGATTTTAAGGTCTG